>JAVSBS010022882.1:44533-102833 GCA_033124195.1 Coracias cyanogaster | reverse complement strand
ATATGCTAATCATTTTCATTCTTGATATTTAGGGGGTAAATGTAAGTTGTATGGAAAACAGTTACATTATAATACAAATATTTTTTAATATGCTTATATACTTATATATAGATCTGAGTGCAGTTTAATTGGACTCTTTTTCTGTAATTCTAAAAAAAAATTCCAGAATGCTTTGACATCTGATATAAATTCAGAAAAACTCATAACTGTAAACAAATTCATGTAGTTAATGAGACATTAATCTTGCCCATTGTGATACTTTATCAGATTAATGACTTATGAGTGAAATTAATGAAATTACATTGTCAACGATTTCTGTCTGCCAATCAACATCATTTGTTTTGTTTCTGCAGGGTAATTCCCCTAAACTTGTTTATACACCTTTGACAGATAAGTGTTACCTAACTCTTACTCAGGCTATGAAAATGGGCCTTGGAGGAAATCCCTATGGTCCAGCTGGAACGGGAAAGACAGAATCAGTAAAGGCCCTGGGTGGACTTCTTGGAAGACAAGTATTAGTCTTTAATTGTGATGAGGTGAATATGGTTCTGTATAATTTAAGAAATGGATATCTCTGCCCATACTTCATAAAGCAATATTATATTCTAGAAATATGTTTGATAATTTGTCAGTTTCCATTAGAAATTTGAGGATATTTCCAATAACATATTTTTAATAGATGAGAAGACAGTCTTTCATTATTTTGTTGTTGCTTTAATTTTGATAGTACTCTTTTTAATTTTAAGGGCATTGATGTGAAGTCAATGGGGCGCATATTTGTGGGCTTAGTGAAGTGTGGTGCCTGGGGCTGTTTCGATGAGTTCAATAGACTTGAGGAAGCTGTATTGTCTGCAGTATCCATGCAGATTCAGACAATTCAACATGCTTTGAAGAAACATAGTCCTGTATGTGAGATGCTTGGCAAAAAGGTACAGAAAAACTTATTTTCTTCTTATAAAAACAGTTTATAAACAACTGGATCAAACTTAAAATCTGACTACTGTAACTAAATGTAGTCCACCCAACATATCTCGATACTGTTTCATATGATAATATACTATTACAATGCACTTCTAATGCTAGGTTGAAATGGATCACAATTCTGGGATTTTTATTACTCTGAATCCTGCTGGAAAAGGTTATGGAGGAAGACAAAAACTGCCTGATAACCTCAAACAACTTTTCAGGCCAGTTGCTATGACACATCCAGACAATGAACTCATTGCAGAAGTGATTTTGTATTCAGAAGGCTTTAAGGATGCTAAAATACTTGGTAGAAAATTAGTGGCTATTTTTAATCTAGCAAGGTAAGCTTTTTTTTCTTTTCCTCTGTCGTCATGTTACCTTTTCTAATTCTCTTCCCTCATGCTTTTTTTTTTTATATGGATCTTTGTGGTTATCTCACTGCCACCTTGTTTCTTCTCCATCTTGTCTATGTCAAAGCATGACTGTAGGGATACAATCTACACATACTTTCTGTTAATTTTTTGTAGTATTTTATGACTTGGATATTGCAGAAAGCTATGTGTCAGAAACAAAACTAGACATAAAACCTCAGTTTTGGAGTATAAAATTTTATATTTAATACAGTTCTTACATCTGTTTTGGTATATCATGCAGATCTCTGTAGATACTAATTTAACTTAAAAAATAAAAACCACAATATATTAGGAGGTTCAGGTGTGAAAATATCTGGAATGCATTTATAATCTGAAGGTAGCAAAGTACCGCTCCCCTATTAGGCTCACTAAATATGAATGTGAGCATATAAATGCTCACAAGCATTGTGTTGAAGGTAGACTCTTGAAGTTGTTGAAATAGAAGTGACTATTTGGTTATAGGTATGCATATTAGAGAGAACAAAGTTCAGAGGTTTTAGTGCAGTTAGGGGCAATAATAAATATATTAGCTGTTGAATATACTCCTAGAAAATTCCAGAGTGTCATTGCTTGTATCTCTGAAATGCATTTCAAATGGGGCTGCAAATACTCAGTTTCTCTTTTGCCCAAAACTGTATTATGAACATATTCATTTGCCAAACAAAAAATTCAGGTGCTGTCACATGAAGCTTATTACGATATTGCTGTTTTTCAATTTAGGGAGCTTCTGTCACAACAGCAGCACTATGATTGGGGTTTACGTGCATTGAAGACTGTTCTGAGAGGCTGTGGCAGTCTTCTTCATCAGCTAAAGAAAAGTGAAGCAAAGCAAGAAGGTAAGATTGACCATGCCAAACTTCTGATTATTTAAAATACTTTACAGATGTAATTCACTACAGCTTTCTTGTTCACTGGAATTTTGAGAAGCCATGGCTTGGATCTGGAGGCAATTTAGAAAAGAACAAAGTCTTCCTTCATTAGGAGATCACAAAAGACTGATGTCATATTCTAGATTGAGATTTTATATGATAAGAACGTAGATATAGGACTTCATTCTGGAATGATTTCAAGTGATTCCCAGAC
Organism: Coracias cyanogaster; assembly: GCA_033124195.1. NCBI lineage: Eukaryota > Metazoa > Chordata > Aves > Coraciiformes > Coraciidae > Coracias > Coracias cyanogaster. Next base: position 100,371 of record JAVSBS010022882.1, on the reverse strand, counting down.
TCTTGCTTTCACTTGGCTTAGGATGGGAAAGTTGATCTTCTTATGCTGTCATTATTCATCAGTTATCAGACCGTTTTGATTTTATTTGAGGTTTTCTAAAATTGTCACTTGGCATTAGATTCAGATTGGTAGACAGAGACAAATGTAAGAACAAGTGGATATGACAGAAATGTATTGAACTAGACCAGGTCACTGTTTTTTTTTTTAAGAGTTTTTAAATGATTGTTGTTGTTTAAATGTTAGATGAGTGGGAATTAAGAGTGTGGGGTGGGTTAGCATTTCACATCTTTAGGACATTTCTACTGCTGCTTGTTCACTTAAACAGCATATATCTGAATGTTTTCAGAGACAGCCTTGGTTTACAAATCTTGGCATAACAAATGATCTGACAGCTTTAAAGAATTTGTGATCAACTGTAGTTTGGATCTGCCAAACAGGGATTACCAGCCATGTGTTTTAGGGCACATTCCTGTCACTGTTCCTTGTTAAGACATTTTAGCTTCCAGTTTAGATATGTGAAAATTGTTGAAACATGGTCTGGTTTAAAATATAATTTTCAATAACCCTGCAAAAGGCAACCTGGATGGATTTAGCTTATAATTTAAACCTAGAAATGTTTATTTGGTTTGGTTTTGGTTTTGCTTTTTATCCTTTAGCTAGAGAAGCTTAAGATATTCCCAATAAAGGCAATTTCCTGTTTCTTTATGTTGACTTGTACTAATGAGTCAAAATTATTTAGCATGTCAAAATGTTGGCCATGTTCTTAAATGTTGCTTAAATTTTGTATTGCTTCCTCTAGTAAAGCAGCTCAACCTTTCTGAATCAAGTTTGTTAATGGGAGTGTTTTTCTGCCTAACTGTTTATCATGCTGTTTAGAAAATTTGCCTGTAGAAACTTCTGCATTGAAGGCATTGTTCAGGATGAAAAGCCTTGAACTCTTTCCAGATCCTGGAAGGGTATACTAATCCTTAACCTCTGGAACATTTGGGAAAAAAGCTGCAAGAAAAAGAGAAGTTAGGGAATGGACATTTCTGTACCTTGTGTTGAATTTGAGATATAGTTCATTCTGGTTTGGGGCAATCAAGCATTCAGTGTAGAAATGCGGGATGCTTTTCCCCTGTGGTTCCTAGTGCTGTTTCCTGAAAATGTACGTATTTTACGTGAGGAAGTAATTTGATTAGAAAAGCAAAAACCCAGAGATCAGAGCCCTGTGCCTTCCCCATCATGAGTATCTTTATTTTTCTGGCAGAGTAAAGCTTTCTGGTGGCTGTTTTTGTTCTGGTCCCAAAACACATTTCTATGGTACTTCAGATTCAAGAGAAGTTGTGGAAAGTGTTTGCTTCTGGAATATTCATAATTAATTAAGGTGCACTTGAGAAATGTGACTTTGAACTGCCTCTGGCAGAGTAAGGGCTAGAATCCAGGTCCTTAATTTCTTTCAAGACTACTTTAACAAGTAAGCTATTGTGCACTGCTATGCTTAGTCCCACTTTAATCATTAGGCTATTATGTATTATCTGGCCAGCATCATAACCATGTCATGTCTGTATAGAATTCATTTGTGAGCATATACGATACTTACAGTAAGGTACTCATCTTGCTTCCAAGTAGAGTGGTACATGAATTGGAATGTTGTCTGTGCTGTGATTCCACCTTCAGCATCTTAGCAGTGCGGGCTGAAGTTCTGATACAGTCCAAGGGAAAAAAAAAACCAAACAGCTTAAACTAATTTCACTTCTTTGCCTTTATTTCCAGTTAATGAAAGTCACATGGTGGTTCAAGCTCTGCGGCTTAATACCATGTCGAAGCTTACATTTGCAGACTGTTCACGTTTTGATGCACTGGTTAAAGATGTGTTTCCTAGCATTGACTTTAAAGATGTGGAGTATGCTGAGTTAACTACAGCTTTACAACAAGCCTTTGAAGAAGCAAACTTAGAAATTATAAGCACCCAGGTAAACATCAACTATAGCAACAAAAAAAAGCAAGTTATTCTGTGTTAGAAGTAATTAACATTGCATTTGACTAATTCCTGTTTACTTTTGAAAGAAATCTTTTTAAAGATTTTAAAGTGTTTAAAGAATGAATAGATGCGGCACTTGAGGATATGGTGTAGTGGTTAGAGAGATGCTGGGACAAAGGTTGGACTTGATGACCATGGAGGTCCTTTCCAACCATAATGATTCTGTGATTCTGTGATTCTGTTTGGCAAACTCATATAATAGTCACAGCTTTGCACAGCAGGGAGTATCAGGCAACTCTAAAAATAGAAGGTGCTACTAGTTCTGCCTAGAATAACATGCCTGAAAGAAGAATACACATTTACACAGCTGGTTTTACATGACTCTTATTCATGTAATAAAACAAAAGGAAATTAACTCTTTTGAGGTTTTATTTTTTTTTATCAGGCACTCATTAAATAATAACTGGTTCAAAGTGTAAATATCTATCATGAGTCATTTCTACATATTCATACCTACCCTTTCAGAAAAAGCAATTGTCTCCCCGAGGTAATGTAGAACATCGGTGAGCTGCACACGGTGTTAACAATCAGTAGACCCAGTTTCATCGTTGCATAACCCCTTTTTTTGTATTAAAGCAATGTCAGAGTAAGGGGTCCTTCCTGTCTGGAGTTGATTGAAGCTGAATTTGGTCAGAAGTTACTAGCTGAACACTTAAATTCTCTTTAGGCCAATGAAAATGTCACCATTTCTTCCACACTTTTTCTTCAGGACTTCAGTCTTTCAGGGCTTTATTTCTCTCCAAAATTTATCTCTCTGACTCTTATATTTATTTATTTCCCCCCAAAAAGTAATGGATTAATACCTCTGTGTCTGTCCCCTTATTCTAATTTTTTTTTTCCACACAGCAGCTATCAAGGAAGACTCACAGACAGTGCACTTCATTTAATTCTTTCCTAATAAGTCCAAAATAGAATTTAATTGTGTTTCTCTTATCTGTAACCTTTCTGCTCCCTCGAGGAGTTTTCTCCTTCCTTCAATATATTGGAATACTCCTTAGTATTATTAGGATAGTAATTTCATTTATGCCCTCTTCTCTAATTATTCCATACCTGCCGAAATGACAAGAGATCTTTCCGCCAACAGTACTATATAAACACAAGACATTTTTTCCTAAAAGCATAGAATAAACAGCAATCAGTCAAATATTGTTTTAATGAGAAATCTTTCTTCATTTTTCTACAATCCTTTACAGCCTTGTGAACAAGAAAAATAATATCATTTGTAAAAGTTGCAATTTAAAAAATAATAAAAATCCCCATATGCAGTCTGAAACCTTAGACTGCTTTATAATTATATTTATTTGGGCAATTTACTTTTACTTAGCTGTTGACTTACCCAGTGTAAAAAACTTATTACTACAGGAAACCACAAAATGAGGGGAAAAACTGGTATACATCTTTTGCTTCAAGTGCTGAAGGAAAGTGAACTAAATTTCAGTTCATCAGTGACTATATATATGGTGGTCTTATATGATTGCTATTTATTTTTATAGATTCATCTCAGGTTTGACTTCATCTCCAAAAATAAATTAGCAAGAAAACAAAGATTTGTATGTATAAGGCTTTTTCAGCCAATATGTCAGGCTGGCAAAATGCCCTCTTTGAAGATATAGTAGAGCTGACACATAATTTTTGCCCTTACCTTTGTTGCTACTGACATTAGAGTCTCAATCCTCCTTGGAGACCTAAAAACAATTTTGATGTGACAATCTGAGAAGTTACCACTGGTATTTTACAAATACTGCAAGGTCACAGATTTTGACCTATATAGAGCCAAGTAAACCTCTGGAGGGCGTTGTGTTTTATGGGAAAAATGTTTTTATTGATTTTTGAATTACATATTTACTGCAGCATAGAACAGAACAGTAGCCATGAAAAACAAAATTCAAATTACAGTAGCAAGAAAAGTGACAACAGTCCAAGATGTGTTTAAAACTTAAGCTTTTTTTTTTCTAGGTTCTATTACACGTTATTTTTCAGAGCCCAAGCTGGAAGATAAAAACAAAGATAAGAATGGAGAGCAATGAGAATTCCTGATTTTTTAACACATACAACACATACAAAATTGGTACGTACAGTCTCCTATAGTTCTCTCTGAAAACCCTAACGAATAAAAGATATCCTTATATCATGGCTCTTCTGTGTGGTGTTTAGTATTACTTAAAAGGTCTGAAAGAGCTAACACTAGCCCTTTTGCATAAAACCTAGTTCAGTCTTTAATAACAGTGTGATATCTATGCAATCTTTACATTTCTGTTACGAATTTCTGTAAAGCCAATAATTTTTAAAACTATTTCCCAAAAGTAAGCACAAAAGTTTTACAGTTTCAAAATATTGTCCAGATATCATCTGAGTTTGTTCATTTGGATAGCCCATGACAGGAATTTTTAAGTAAATTACCTCACAGAAAGAGTTTATTCACAAATGCATTCATTCTGAGACTGCTGTTTATTAACAAAATAGGTCATTTTATTTGTAGATACATGTTAATGTCTGGGGAAGTAAACAGATTTTCAGAAATTAGTCTTACTAAATTTACATAAATTGCAGTGAAAAAAACAATGAGTGATTTTCCACTCACACCTGTAGAACATATTGTGTCATTTGTCCTCTGCTCGAGGCAGGGACTTAGCACTGTGTCATAGCACAAGTGTTGTCTCAGCCTCCTTCTTATGAACAGGGAATGCCCAACACTCATGAGAGACAGGTGAGATTTAAACTGGCTAAATTTACCAGGTACTTTAAATATCTATGGAAACATTTTTGCATTAGGTAGAACTAGAGTATTAAAGTCCATAGATAAAATTTCCCAAGGTATTTTCCATTATTAGATTATTTTTATTATTTTCATGTTAATTCAGTAAAAGCCTTTTTTTTTCACTCGTGACAGATTTTCCATGTTGTAGGAAGGATTAAGAGCTGTCACCATAGACAGTAATGTGATACATTTTCAAAAAACACAGGAATTTCATTTTTGAAAAGTTATCTTTCTTAAGGTTTATTTATTTTAACATGATATAGTGTCAAAGTAGGAACTTCCATATTTATCATGTTCCGTATGCATCAACAAGAATTACAACATAATGGATGTACTGAGACAATCTGTTTAGATAACTGTGACAAGGTATTCATAATAGAAAATCTACTGGCACAATGTAGTACCTTTTAACAAGAGAGAGACTTGAAAACTGGGGACTTGCATAAACCATAAAATTAAAAATATTTTTCAAGACACATCGAAAAAAATTTATTTACAAAAAAGTTTTTGCATAAAGTTTTCTCCTTATTCTTTAATTTATTTCTTCTCTTATTTTGGCACTGAAAAAGACATGAGAAAAAAATAATATGTTGAGGATTTTTATGTGTTCATTCTGTTCCTTTGCTAGTTATTTTAGGTAAAGTGTTTGGTAGAAATTTGTACTGTCATAAAATCTGAACCTGTGAAATATTTTAGTTTAAATGATATAAACACACACTATAAAACTTAAACTATTTCAAACCACTAACAAAGCTTTATACTTTTGGTAATAATTATTATTAGATCTTAAACGTAATTAAAATACTATGTATTACCAAATGTTTATCATTTCATAGGAATCTGGATTTTATGTTTATGTTTAACATGAGCTTTTTATGGGGGAAAAAATCTACTCTCCAATAGAAGAAATAATTTTGCTGAGACTTATGAATGAACAAAATACGCATGTGTTTTTTCATATATTAATTCATTACAGTATGCCATTCCTTCAGATATAAAGAATTACAAGAAATCAGGTATTTTCAAGATTAACTACAAAAATATTAGGCCTAAGGTATATGGAATATCTTTACATACTCAGTGCCATGGTGGCAGTTTCACAGATATACACAAAAAAAGGAAGGTCAAGAGAAATTGTCCAATGTCTTTGTCAAAATCTGGGAAAGGACTAAAGAACTTGGGAATCCTGGCCCACAGCCCAGTACTCTAGACCACAAAATAAATACTGTACTTAATACATCCAGCCAAAGTATTTTAGTCTACATGACAGCACTACTCAGAACAGACAGGATATTAATTCTAAAATTGATCCCCATTGGTCTTTTAGGCAACTACATATTAATTGTCCTGCAAACCACATAATGCATAATTTTCATCCTACATTTATATTTCATCTTACACACATTATTTCTGATCAAAAAAGTTAGAATGTTACTTGTTATGAGGTTTGAGGGAGTACCGTAGTTCAGTCTTGCTGTTGGTAATGAGGACCGTTCTCCACAAAGTCCTCCTTAAGGTACTTAAACGAAGAGAGAGGAGGAAGGTAGTAAAGGCAAGTATAGATATCAGGCTAGGCACTGCCCAAATCTCACCATACTTGAGCTGGGCAGCAATGTTGATCCACTGCCACAGCTGTGTTGGCTTTATTGCTTACTGGCCCCTTGTGAAAAGCCAGCCCCCACCGTGGAAAATTGTTCATTAAAAATTGTGACACTGAAACGAATTTGACTCATTCATAACCCTCAATAATAAAATCAGAGATATGCCTAGAGTTCTGCGGATGGTAAGGCTGTTGCTCATGTGTTTACTTTAAAAAAAAATTAACCTGAAGTGAGAGGAAAAATCAAATCCAAATTAATTGAGCTTCATGTAAGACTGGCCTTGGTAGATATAGTTAATTTTCATCTTCTACCAAAGAGATTAGAGTTCATATCTCAAAGGTAATTGAAAGCCCATATTTGAAAGAAATAATTCCCTTAGGTGCAGAAGCAGGATTTACTTAACCTACAATGAATGAAGGAGTGATGCAGTGAGTTTAGCTAATATAGCAGCTTTATGCTTTTCATATATTTTTCCAATGAAATTTCCCTCCTGCTTCCTGTGTTTGACATTTTAAGGAGTACATTTAGTTGAGTTTTTCAATGAGTCTCTATGGTAACAACAAAAATGCCCAATCAAAAGATTTTACCTTCTCTGTCTTCTAGCCTCTTCACTCTGCAGAAGCTGTAAAGTAGAGATTTGAGAAGCACTGGTCCTTTTAAGTGTAATAGTAGTGTGTTATAGATTAGGAAGAAATGACCTGTACATTTTAAAGTAGTAATGATCATACCAGTTACAGAAAAAATTATTTATGTGTCAAGTAAGAGGTTCAGCATCAAATACCTTTAGTTCCATAATTAAGTATTTTCTCTTGTAATACACTGAATAATTGATATTTGATTATTTTTTTTTTTTTATTAAACGGAAGAATTGTTCTTTCAGTTTTTTAGCCAACACTGGGATATACTGGAGTATGGCAGCAGGTGTGACATATTTATAAGGTCTTTTTATTTTAAGCACACCGTGAAATGCCACTTTTCTGACAATGTATTCAGTAATAATCAGGAACTCCATTTCCACAGCTGTAAAATAAAGATATTTGTTAATAGATTGCCTGAATTCAATAAAAAATGGAGGAAGTCAGAAAAGATACACAGGACTAAACATTACCGCCAGGAAACCACGGTAGCCTACTGAAACCTGTTGGAAGGATTTTAGTAAGAAGATACTGATGCAGCAAGACTGGCTTTTCCATCTATTATTGCTACTTTCAGATGATATCAGAGGCTCAGCTCAAATCCCCTAAAATGTAACTAACCTGGGATATAGACATTTTTCCTAGAAACTATTAAGTTGTATAATACATATTTTAGAGAGCTATTTAGAGTGTCCTGGGCCTCCTCGTTGCAGAGCAGTGGAGCCAGACTGGAGTCTGCCAATATTTGTCTGCTGAGAAAGCCCTCAGAGGCTGCATCCCTGCCTAGTATGGCAAGCTGGGAGTTGGATTGTGTCACAGGGCAATAGCAAGAGCCTGTTTGTGCCACATGGCCATGGCAGTTTGCTCTGCACTAAGAGACAGGCATCACAGAAACAGATTTATTTTACTATTCTAATCAACCTAGTGCAAACGCTAACATGGTTATTCATAGCATAGAGGTCATCAATCATTAATAGAAAGTCATATGTACATTAAAAGACTCATAATTAATAGTCTTTTCAGCAAGGTAGAAACAAACTGCAACGTTTTAGTGTGATTAAGAAAACTTTTCTCTGGCATTTTGTACTCAGTTGACAGCTTCTCAAAAAGTTGCCAGTTTGGTTTCTAATGAACTCTGACTGTCTTGAAACCAGCTGAGAATCTGCTTGTTCACCGATGACCACAGTTTCTTTGCAAGTAAATAGATAAATAACCATTGACAGATGCATTGAGTCCAAAAGAGATTTAAGTCAAACATTTTGCCTTTCTATTGTTTGCACTTTTCAGGAAGGACTGAGTGGTACAAATGCAGGAAAGCAAAAAAACTACACAAAAGATGAAATCTCAACTGCAGCATTTTACTAGTTTTTTATTGACAAATAATTAGGATTTTTTCAGCTTTTAACTACTGAGATGTCTTTGTCAAGTTTTGCTGAAGTCTTACCTACAGTGTAATGAAAACTCATAAAATAATGATAAATGTAGTAATGGAGAAATCACTTGGGATATACTGCAAGTCCCAAGTAACTCCAATTCACAAATACAAAACCAAAAATGAATGTTTGTGATGAAGAATAGACTAAACTCTACAAAGAAAAACATGAAGACATTTTTTCTGTGTGAAAAACTCACATCCTGTAAGCATTTAGAACAAACCTTGAGATTCACAAAATATCGTGACATGACTTTTAGAAAAGCTCTAAGTGCTAAAACCAAAATTCCACTACAATCAAGAACATTAGTCTTATATATGTATTAATATTATCAACATATCAAAGATGACTAAGAACTTATAAGCAGTGCAATTTCATAAAAGAGAGACAGTAGAAGAATCACTCTATTTCTTTTTTTCAGAATTTTTATTAAAAAGTCACATGTGAAGTCATGCAGATAAATGACAGATTGCTTCAGGACAGTGACAGCTTCTTAAATAGCAATATAAATAACTGGATTTTTTTTTAACAAAGCAAAACATTTCCAAATAATAAATCAGTAGCTATTGATAAAAGACATCAGAAACTGAAAAATATTTCTAAATTCCAGTTAGAGCAGAACTGGTCATGAGATGCTACTACTGTACCAGATTTTTCACAGAAAATGCTGTTGTAAATTTGAGATCTAAAAAATGGCTAGTATATATAGATCAAGATGTAATGTAGTATGAAGAGGTAATGAAGGAGATAATCAAAAGCATGGATATAATACGGAACTACAAAGAACGGATGACTCTCATTAGCTTTCAGAGGTAAATTAATATGCAAATTATTATTAATGCTTTCCAATGAAACTGTGAATGTTTTTTGTACTGTTTTGCTTTCTTTACCTCATGGAAGGCAGTGTAATTCACAATAAAATTCAATACACTAAGTTCATTACATAAATATTTCATCACACTGTAGCTATTCAGATACAGGGAAGAGTGAAGTCCTTTGCCCACCTATTTCCATTCTTCCAGCCTGTCTTACTGTCATGGTTTAACCCCAGTAGGTAGCTCAGGCCCACACAGCCATTCACTCACTCCCCTGCAGTGGGATGGGGAAGACTGAGAAAACTTGTAGCTTGAGATAGAGGTGACACTGAAAAGGCAGCTGTAAAAGAAATCTGTAACACTTGTTTGTGTGTTAGAAAGCAGGAATTCTTTACTGCAGCACCAATTGTACAGGGGATAGCTTCTCCTAACATGCACACCTGAGCAGCGTAGTATATGAATCCCAGTGTGGGGTACCACTTTCGTCAGCTGGGGTCAGCTGTCCCAGCTGTGTTTCCTCCCAACTCCTTGAGCACCCTCAGCCTACTTATTGATGGAGCAGAGTGCGAAGCAGAAAAGGCCTTGACTCTGTAAGCACTGCTCAGCAACAGCTAAAACATCCCTGTGTTATCAACTGTGTTTTCATCACAAATCCTGAACATATCCCATATGAGCTACTGTGAAGAAAATTAACTGTATCCAAGCTATAATCTGTAGCCTCCACGCTATTATGCCATACTATTTACAGGTTGCTCAGATCTCACATTATCTAAGGTGAAAACCATTCTAGATATCTGATAATCTTCTCCCACACATCCCGCCACCCAGGTCCACACTACCTTAGAGCACGTACCTGTGTGAAATAGTTAGGAAAGGACAAAAATAGTTTCTTGAGACACACCCATGTGAACATTCCAATTACCCAAGTATGTTCAAGGTACTGATAATTCATTGCAAGAAGACAGAAAACATCTGCCCCACTGAAGAAGGGGAAGGTGCCATTCTTTGTTTCCTCCACAAATTGTCTCTTGGAGAAGAGGGGAAAAGTGTAATTGTTGATTATTTCCGTTAGATGGTTCCCCATGGGGCAACAGCAATGCAGGACAAAAATATCAGATATGATGAAGTAAGATTCTCAAAAACACTTTCACATGTTCTTTCCATCTAAACAAAGGAAATATGCATAGCAGCTATATATGGCTACCCACTTTTAAATAAATAAATAAATAAAAAATATATAAACCACAAGACCTCTATTCCAACACCTCTACAACTATTCTGTCCCATGACAGGAAAATAACAAAGACGAATGAGACAACCTCACAAAGAAGGCTTGTCAAGGCATTTGTCTACTTTGTAGAATACCAATTATAACCAATCTGAGATTCAATGTCATATCATTTAAAATGAAAAACTTTGTTAGCCACGTGCCCATGGCTAAGCTGCGTATCTGTCATAGATACGTATTTTAAGAACCTTCTTCGGAGATGAAACACATTTGTTGTTGTAAAGAACTGTTATAAAGTAATCATTTCCTATATAATCAGATTAGAAGTTTAGTATATGAATCACAGTAACTCAGATTTAAATATGCTTTTTAATGCAATACAATAGATCACCCTGTATTTCATCTTTGTAGAGTACTGTTCCAGAGGTGTTAACATAGGAAAAACTGAGCAGACTTGTTTAACAGTTTTTTACAAAAATACGTATATAAGAAAGAGTATGATGTTCGGGGGTTTTGATGTTATTGCTTTTAAAGTATTAATGTTCATAGTCTTACCAGGTCAATCTGCCTCTTAAATACTCATCTCGCACCATAGATGTGATCAAGCACCAAGTGGAGGCATTCATAATGTTCGAAATTAAATGGCCATCTCCGCAAGAGATCCCACTCCTTTAACAGCATGCAGTTAATGGATTACTAGAGTGTTACTGCAGTAGACAAGCAAAGTTTAGGTATCAACTCCAATAGCAGAATCCTATGGAAATGGAAATTTCAGCACTAAGCCATCCGGGTCACTAATGAGGTCAGTAAACCCAGAAAATCCTTTCAAGGCAAGAATTTTTCTCAGCACACTCCTACAGATTCTGAAACTAAGATTAGTGAAATGGTGTTTTTTTATTGAATCCCCAGAGTGTCATCATTTAATAGTATTTCATAGGTACAGCACATCATCACATTACATTTTACTCTCACTGTCACCATGCAAACTACAATACCATGAGGTGATAACATAGTGTAATGAGACATACAATCCAGTATAATGTGATATACAAGAAAGTCAATGCAGCATATCTCCAAAATCACCCTCATATAAAGGGAAACTCAATGAATATTTCATATAAATGTATAGATCATTCATTTTCTCCATATTTCTTTTTATGTGTTTAATCTCTGTGCCTTTTGATACTTCCACAGAGAACTTTAACATATTTTGCTAAGAAAGCTGAAATCATTAACATGAAAACCATTTTGCCTGCAACTTTCTGAAAGGATTTTAAAAGTCTTTTAAAATATTGTTTTTACAAATAAAGAGCTAAAGCATATAGGAACCTCATGTCTTTAAGAGGTTGTTTAAGTGACAATTAATCATATCATGTCCACAGAACTGAAAATAAGGTTGGTCAGTGCTAGTTGCCTCCACAGACATGCACATACTGATATCCTTATAACCTGGTTATCCCATGAGTACATTTAAGCATAGATATCTAATCTTTCCTAGCTTCCATTGGAGATGTAAAGGAGTAACTACCTTTACAATAGCAAGAGATGGTCAAAAACTAGTAATAAATCTTCTCAAGAAAAAGCTACTGAGAAACTCAGTTGCAAATCAGCCTCTATACAAACAGTGAGCCTCTCCAAAGAAAAAACATTAAAGTATAACAAAATTAGGAAAACATTATACTAAAGTTACACTCTTATGGAAGTACAGTTCTTGCTTAAAGGGAAGCCTCAATGAGATAAGGTCCATACAACACACACTCATCAGAGGTCTCTAACAGATGAGTGAGTTAGCTGATTTTGTTCTATCAAAACAAATATCATCAAACATTATCACTTATTAAAATCCATACAAAGACTGCCCAGCTAGCCTAAAGAAGCTGATTCTCTCTCACACCTTTCCACATTTCTCTGGAGCTGTGTGAATCTGTAGCATACCCTCTCCCAGTTTACAAAGCCAGGTGCTTACCACCTTCTGTCAGCTGAGAAAAGAAGATATAAATAGCAAAGCGGAGAGAAAAAACTATGCACCTATCCACCTCACAGCCACCTCCCACCTTCACACATGTGAAGAGGATTTCTTCAGCAAACTTTGTTTCAGTGAGAATTAGAGGGTCAGCAATGAGATAGCAGGAAATGGAATTTAGCCTAGAAAAACCTTTTCTCTGTCTTTATTAAAAATTCATTTAATAACAATATTATAATACAGATTAAGTTATAATATGTTTCAGAAAAAAAAATAACAGAAGTGCATCCAGTCTTCAACCGCTGTAAAATAAATATTTAGTGCTCCTGAACACAAGAGGCAATATTTTCATAGAATTTTCATTTTGATTCAGTCTTTTAACAGCTCCTAAATATCTGCTTTACTAATTTCAAATCATGACATGATTTGCTAATTCTTACTGTTCTGCAAAACTTGTATAATTACACTAAATTTGAACCAGATTTTCTGAATCTTGCTGAGACATATTAATATAGAATCAAGAGTGAAATATGCTCCCAAACACGCTGCTTCACATCACAAAACTTCATAGTTGAATTGGCATTCCATCAAACTACCAAAGTTGTCTGCAATTTAAAATAATCAGTAAAAGCTACTATTTTTATGGAATTTAAAGCTTCCTGTTCTCAAGCAGAACAACCTCAGAACACTTGACCCACTCTAGAAAATTCAGAGTGATTATGAATAATATTCTCTGCTTTACTGATAATTTTTCAAAAGCTGAAAAGATAATGCTATTTCAAAAAATCCATGTACAGAACAATTTTTTGATAGATTTATTTAAAATTATTAGTGGGATGGGTGGTTTGTTTGATTTTTTTTTTCTTTTTTCTATGTAGAATTAAAGATGATAGTTTAATTAAATAGAATTATTTGTGTATTCAGCTATTCAGATTAAAATATGTTGGGATGGACAGTTACAGAAAACAAAATTCAGCCAGAGGCTGGTACTACTCCAGGGCTCACTCACACGATGCAGATTTCACAGCTAGTTCTCTGCCATTTAGAAAAGAGGTCCTCTAAGACATCATGAATTCATCATCAGATTTTGAGATAAAAAGAAATACAAATACAGAATTATTTAAACAGAAACCCACCAACTTTATACTGCCAGTTAATAAAACAAAACTGTAGAGATATGCAGGATGGAAGCTAACCCTGTATTGAAAAGACTACTGTAGCTTCCAGTTTGGGGTTATTCAGAAATGATCACTCTTAGGATGCAGATAATTTCCCAAGCGCACTGTCACTCCTATTATCAGCACTTTTCCTTTTCTTGCACTTCCCTTTTTCTTCCTTTTCTGGCTGAGCTGTAGAGGTGAAACTGAGATGTAGAGCCTGTGGTCACTGTTTCCTGGGTATTTTATCCACTGGCAGTGAAGCAGTAGACATTATTTCTGTTAAAATATATCGTCTGAATGCCTAGAAAGCAGAACTGAGTAATTTGTTAAAGCAGGGTATCTTAACTATTTTTAACACTATTAAAGGAACTAGTGAAGACAAACATAGTAGTGTTTACAAATACTTAAATTTGCAAACAAACATACAAGTATATTATTAGTTGATTGATAGAACTAAGGAGACAACTACAATTATCAATGAGTCCTTTAAAAGTATTCCTACTATGGTATAGAAAAGTTCCTCTTCAGAATTTAAAATATGTTGCCTAAGCCATCTTAGCTGTCTTACATGAAAAGTTTGTACATTTCTTCCCTGTTCTGGCAAGACCTCTAACATTCTCATGAAACAGAAATAGTTTTCTTTAGCTTTCACTGTCCTTTATGTCTCTCATGGGGTTAATCCTTAGAGATGATTGTGGCCAAAGGCACTAGATAGAAAGCATAGTTATTACTTTGGCAGGTTGTTAAACTCTTTTATTTGGAATCTAACACTGTCTCTGTTGTTACAAAGAAAACTCTTCAGCATTCTTGGAGTATTTGTTCCATTCCAGTTTGCTGGCATATAGCCCTTTTGTAAGGACTTCAGAGGCTACAGTCTGTGATAAAAAAAAAAAAAAGATTCCATTTTATGTTTGCAATATGATCTTTCTGCCTGGAATCATGCTAAGAAGTGGAATAATATATGCTGCAAAATTCTAGCAATGATACCTGGTTTTATTCTTCTTCATACCTATGTAGTTGTGAGGGTTTTGCTCTACGTATCTGTCTCCTTTGGAGGAACTTGCAGTATATTTCCCCAGGGCAACCTAGGAGACTTGACAGCTATATGACAGAGCAAAGGTACCAGAGTAGAAAGAAAAGGGTAAGGAAGAGACTGTGAAAATATAATTAAATGATTAAGAGCAGATCCTCTTCTTCTGTAGTTGCAAAAATCCCACTGAAGATTTTAGAACTGCTTTTTTTTTTTTTTGCTTTTGTTCCTTTTTGTTCAAACCTATTTGTTCATTAACTCACAGACTTAGGGCACTTGTTGTGCACCATACTAACAGAGAGTAAGAAACAGTTTTATTTATAAGAAGTTATGTAATGGTCTCTACTGTGGATATTCCCATCCTGGAATGTAATATTAAAGTAACATGAACAATAAAAACCCAATCAGCTGGGTCATTCCCTAGTTTACACAGTTTTTTATCCACTTAGTGCAGGATGTCTTAGTCTCAAGTTTTTAAACTAATACAGTTCCATTCATTTATCTTTACTGTACTCCCTTTCATGCAAGTCCAAAAAATCTTCCCAACATATTGGAAACTGAAATCTTAATTTATAAAACATTATTTATTTCCAACACTTATCTTTTGTAAGATCTTTTGTAAGATGCAGAGTCCTTTATCAAGGATGAATGACAGCAGATTTGAAAAGAGCAGAACCTATCTTTGTTTGCCTGTTTATAGCTGAAGTAATGGCATAGAACACTAAACCAAAGTCTCTTCAGAGACCAAATAAATTTTCTTTCAGGATTAATGGTCCACTGCTAGTGTGAAGAAGATTAAAAATAGAAGCAAAGAGACAAGAGAGTCTAGGGTAGCCCCACAGTTCTTTTCTGTGAAACTTGTTAGTGAACAGAGCCAAAAAGTCAAGCATTTGGGCAAACGGTTCAACATGAAATTACTTACTGAATGCTATCAGACTACACGGTCAAATACATCTGCTGCACAGTTAGGCAGTAGATAGAGTGATTTAGCACTGCATAAAAATAATTGGGATTCTGTGTGTTGGTACCAACTGGAAGGCTGGCAGCCATAAGATTGCCAGTCACCCGGTGTCACTTCTTCATTTACATCACATTGATATTCAGACAGTGGCAAGCAACCCCAGAAGTGAATTTATTGCTGCGAGAAAGTCAATATTTTACAATAACTGTAGGAATTCTGAAGCAGTAATTTAAAAGACTACTTTGTGCAAACCATTTACTACTTCATACGCATGTATATTGCTATTCATTGCCATGGATACCTACAACCAGAGTAATTCTGTGAAGCTTCTTAATTTTAAACACTTGGTCTTTTGCAAAGTAAACTGCCAGTGTTTAGTTTAGTTTAGTCAGTAAAACTGAGTTATTAGAGACCTCCCTGACTTTCTTAGAACAATTATTTACTGTACATGGTTCTTTTGTCTCTCTCTTTTTAATTTTCTTGAAACAACATTTCATTAGGGTTTTGTGCCCTGAAATCTGCCATCAAGCAGTCAAATCAAATAATCCTATTTTTTTCAGAAAAGAACTGCCCTTCTGAAAAATGTAAGTAAGTTAAGTCAACAGAATGGAAAGGAAGGGACACTCAGATTTTTTTCTATTTTCTTTGTAACAACATAATTTAAAGTTTTGGTATCATTTTCTAATTATCAAAACAGAGAAACACCCTACTAAACACAAACACACAAATTATATCAAATACTCATTTTATCATCAGTGTTTTTCTTTGGAACAACAGAATTCCCTAGACTTGGAAAATACATGACTGATACTTGGCTTTCCTGTAATTCAAACAGAGAGACATTTGTCTCTCATACTATGGATGAACTGAGTCTTCCGCTTGTCCTTCACATACATACCAATCAGATTTGTCTTTATAAATTAGTGACAGTGTATGCTATTAGGGGAATATAAAACTAACAAACTTCATCAAAGCCGCAAATCTATCTAGTAAAATTTGAATTCTCCCATAGACATATTTCCTACCTGACATTACTTTTTGTCTCCATCTCAAGGTATATTTCAGTAGATATTTCTGCATCTGCAACATAGAAGCAGTAAAAGACAGCAATAAGACTTGTTTTCATTAAAGTTCTGCAATTTGTGAGCGGGTACATTTATTTTGGACAGAAAAGGGAGCATTTCTCAACAAGTAATAATGGTAGCTCACAAGTCTGATTATCTCTGTGCTGGCTCCTAGAAAAGACTAACTGATATAATTGATCTTGTAATATTTAAAGGCTCTTCACTTCAAGTGTATTTTATTGCTGCCTGGCTACAATTATGTTGACCAGAAGTGAGGCCAGCACTGGGGTTCAGAACTCAGAGGAAAATCAGTTCAGCGTGTAACCACTTCACTCCTAATAGTAGAAGTTGCATGGGAAATTAATTTTCAGGATCACATTAAGTCAGACTGCAGAAACTATTGTGGGATTCACTTGGATAAAATTGCTCTAGCTGCTGTAAAGCTGAGTGTCAGTAATGATATTTATTAAACAAAATGAATAACGTCTGGAAGCCATGGAAACCAGAGGACTAGAATTGGGTAGATGCACTAAGTGCAAGAGGGCACCAAGAGCTTTTAAGACAATCAAAGGATTTAAACTACAAGGGTAGATTAGATAAATTCATAAGCATTTTTATCCACCTTCTATTTCATAGAAGGTAGCAAAGTAAAATTAACACAGAAAATACCAGAATGTATAATCAAGGAAACAAACCTCCAACCCTGATGTAGGAGAATATTTCCATTCTTTGAATGCCAGTCTCAGTTAAGGTTCCATTTTTCATGATTGAAAGACCAACTTATTATTTAGATAGACTGCAATACAGAATAAAAACAAAGAATAAGAAAAAAAGAGTGTTAAAATATCCTGGCTAGAATCAGAATTTTTGAAGAATACATAGAAGAAATATAAAATGGTAGTTCATAGAGGTGTTAAGCATTTAAAAGAAACAGAAATATTTGACAGAAATCAAATTTTAAAACCATAATGGAGTCAAAAAGATTTACAAAGATACATGGCTCTGAATGACTGAGCTTTTTCTTTTGTTTTTCTCCAGAAGTGTAGTCTACTCTAAATCTTCAAAAAACTCACATCCATGTTTATCTTTGAACATATTATTCATTCAATTGATTAGTGGAACTATTTACACTGTGTGAAGTTAAGCTTTTAAACGAGAGAGAGGTAGAAGGAACAGACACAAATAAGTCCAGTAGTTATTGCTTTTGAAATTCAGCAAAATGTTTTAATTTTCAATTGTTCTTAAGTAATTATTTAATAAAATAAGAAAAAATACTGTATGACTATAGTTACTAAAACAATTCTACAATATGTTCCATATCTATTGTACAATATAAAAGGAATGAACGAAAAAATACATTCACACAGCTTTTTTAAAGCAATGGCCCAGTTTCTCTGCATATCTTAACTTGGAAATGAGATCTCAGTTTCTTTCACAGAGCATTTTGCATTGCTTTATGGGCAATACAACACTTACTACACGCAAACTACTGTATTATTAGTGATATTAACTGTAGGGATAATGGTGACATATACTTTGCCTTAAAAATACTCATTTCAATGCAACTTTATGAATTGATATGACTAAAGGAAATAAGGAGCTTACAGATTTTAAAAAGCAATTAGTCTATTCGGATGTCTTCTGTAGCAAAAGAGCAAAAAGATAATGTTACTTCCAGGAGGAGCACTCAAAGGTAAAATGCCATCTACCTATGTTTCATTTGAGGCTATATTGCATTATAAGGTGCAAATACAGCGAGAGTTAATCAAGCATAGCTAGTATCTAATGCAGCTGACAGCTCTCTAAGATAATAGAAGTGGTTCATTTTACCCATTAGTGGGAACATCATAAGGGTGAAAATGTCCTTTAATACTCAACTTCCATAAATAGGCCATCTGTTTTCCATTAGATCAATATGAATAAGTACTGAAATAAAGCCAGACTCTTTCATTTGTTAACAGAAACATCCGTTACTATCCCTAGATTTATCTAGTTAGTTCACCTTTAAAAACTCAGAGCCACAATTATGTGGATATTCCCTTTCCAGGAACACCTGTATTGTGCAGTATATTCATATATTATTGCACTGTAAACTGCTCTGTTCTAAAAGGACGGAAAAAATAATGTATATTTGTGCATGCAGGTAGGGAAGAAAGCAGCTCCTTCAGCTGAGATGTCCAATACTTGGTGGGAAAAAAAAAGCAGAAAAGAAAAAATTACGTTCTGAATGACACAATCACACTTGTCTCAAGTGCTTGCCTCCAGGATTTTCTCCCAGCTCCTGAAATTCTTTTTATTATTTGGATAGGCAGGAAGTGAAAAGACATTTCTCTTTTCTTCCATGTGTTTCACAAGATGGCAACATTAAGATGACACCATACAGAAGAGGCATCGGTCCCATTCCAGTTCAGACCTTACAAAGTTGGGTAGGTGTACTTCTACTGTACAGAGATGATCGTGTCCACATGGCGTCACAGATTTGCAGTATTAATTCTCCTTGATTCACTCCAGGAAATCTGTAGTACTGTCTTCATGAGGAATGTTCTGAATGAATCAGTTCATATTATCAAGAATCTCCTTGCATCCTGAAAACACAGGAAGCTTTTAGGACAATAGCTGTAAAAAAAATCTTAATAATATAAAAGATACAATCTATTTCATACTTTTTTAAAGTGTCTACCTGAAGGAATTTTTAAAAGCGTCTGTTTTGCTAATTTGTACAGGATCTGAACAGCTGTTCTTTTCACTTAGTGGTCTTTTTTGACTGCATATATTATGTAATTAATTTGTGCTCAAAAAAAAAGAAAATTCTAAATCAAACCAATGCAATGTTTTCATGATTAGTGAGGAACTAATTATATAAAGGGTACATGCTGTCAGCCATTTTCATTCTTTTGTGATAGTTCTCATAAAATAAAGCCATTTTCCTAATCAGGTCAGGGGCTTATGATTATTTTTTATTTCTTTCCTTAATTTTATCTCTTCAAGGAATTCAAAAGGTCCATTTAACAATTGTTTTTTGTAAAAACAGGATCCCTGCAAGATAGATAGAAATATCCATGTATTTCTCATGTATACTTATATGCATATGTGTACACGTATGTATATGTATGTATTGCCACAAAGTGTAAGTAACTGTAAAAGATAGGACTGAAAAGAGAAAAGAGGAGATGCAGGTGATAATAACTGGAGAAGTAAAAGTGAATGTCTCCTCACTATTAGTGAAGAGGTACTCATGAACCGCCCTTTTTCCGTGAAGCAGGAGAATCCTTATGAAGTAATGCAAAAAGTAATTAATTTTGTAATTTGTTGTAGCTGCAAACCAACAGTATGTACTCCAATACCTTTTTCTACTGGCCAAGCTGAAAAAGCTTAATCTGATTCATTCTGTGGTAACTTTCCAGGCTGGCATCTGCCTCTGTGACAATGATGCTTGATTATTGTCAGTCCCTGCTCTCAAGCTTGCAGCTTGCTCAGAGTGCTGTAACATGATTATTAAGTGGTTTAGGTAAAACTGATGCTAATGCCTGTATCCTTTGCCCTTACTACTATTTGTCTAAAGATTATTTCAGATGTGCTAATGTAAAATCAAAGCCCATACTGCAGCACTTTGTTAAACCTGTGCTGTGTAGAATAAGAAGGACTGTCTTTCCTTCCATCTCTAAAGTAGACAACCCCTTTTTTTCCTGATTTGCCTTCCCTCTCTACCCTGGATTCCTTCTTGGAAGTTTTTAGATGAGGCAGCCCTTAGATACAGCATGTATGTTTAAACAATGTCTAGCAGGAAGCAGCTGAAGTCATTATTATACACACCTTCCAATTCATATTTCAATATGGAACTGATATACTTCATGGGGCAGCTCTTCAGTTGATGTAAGTCATCATAGCATCTTTAGCTTCAATGAACCTTTTTAATTCTGCAGTAGAGGAGATAGCTCTTCTGCTGTTTACCATATTTAGTACTGCTATTCAGCAACTCAAGTACTGCTTTTGAAGCTCTGATTGAAATTACTGCTCATTACAGCCTCTGCTATTTTTTTTAAATACAATCATCCACAAAAAATGCACAAACACTTTATCTCTTCCAATATTATTGCATTTTAAGTTTTTTCTCCTTTAAGATTCCACATGATTTGATTCATCTGATTCCACATTTTAGTTATTTGCTTGGTCAGTTCTCTTAACTATTCTCCATATCACAGTGCAATAACCTCCATTTTTTGAGGAACCTTTGCTCCTTTTTCATTCCTGACATTTTAAACCTCAGGAAGATCAATTCAGAAATATTGAATTATACCCATCTACTTTAAGATAAAATTGATATTTTCTCCAGATTGCTGTCATTTAGTGTGAGAACTGTCTCTGCTAGCTTTGCCAGCTGAAGTTTAGATGTCCAGTTTGATTAACTCATTCAAGTCCCCCTGTCACCAATGGAAGGAGCTAAGTTGAAGTTTGACAGAAATCACCTTTCAGGGCCATCCACCCCTTTCCATTGATTGTACAGGACAAAGAGATCTAGGGAAAGCATAATTTTAAAAAACAGCAAGGGAATGGAGTAAAAGTCTCCACTGTTGCCCAGCAGTGCACTGGTCAGTATTTTTAATCAGGAAGGTTTTGTTCTTACCTTTCCAAAACCACTCAGCTGAAGTGCTGAACCACTCCATTTTGCATAGAAGACATTAATATAAATTGGTGGAGGTGGTACATACTACCTCATTTAACAGCTGTAATCACTCAGTCACTGAGTCATTCTCATTTTTATTAGCCAGCCTTAGGGAGTACTAAATGTGCCAAGCAAAATGAAAAAAACTTGCCCTGAGCAGATTTTGACCCTTATCAGTGTGGTCCATAGGATCCAGCTTCCTCAAGGAGCAACTGACAACAAATCTGTGTCATCTGCCATGACTGCTGCATCCACTGTGACAAGGGAAGAACCTAATAAGACATTTTGCGAATCAAGATCTTTTCTAAACTGAGACCACATAGCTACTTCCCACTCAAAGGACAGGAAAAGTAGTCAAATCAATTCAAACACCATGGTGTAACTGACCATGAGAACATCACCCATTCCAGCAGATTTCTTACTCAAAACCAAAAAAAGAGCAAGCAGCTCCTCAGGAATTCAAACCCTGAAGTGAACACCAGTGGCACCTCAGCTCCAGGTCCAGAGGGAAGCTCTCCAGAAGCAAAGTCTCATCCTCATGGCTGCTAAAGCAGAGAAATTTGGATGTCAGGAGGCAAAAACCCACCCACATATAAGCTTTTAGATTCATGTGAGTTAATAACTCTTAATTGTTGCATCCTGCATGGAACAAGAAGCACAGTTTGTACAACTTTAGCCAAATTACATTATTATTATTATAGAGTTCATTTTGCAGTACATCATACACAGAAGCCAAATTCCTCTGATTTTTAACCTTTCCTTTTTAGTAAGATTGCCAACTCTGCATGTAAATAGACTCACAAACAAAATTTGTCAAGTCGCCATAATAAACAACATTAAATGTGAATGAATTCTTAAGAAAATTAATTCAATGGCTGCTTGCAAAGTCAACCCACTGATTAATAACATCTTCTTTCTGATTTTACTTTTTACATTCTTTCAGATTGCCTTTATCTGAAATACTTCTGCAAAACACTTGGGCCAAAGGAGCTCAGATTTTGATAGACAGTAGAAACTCTGTGATACAATAGACTTTATGATTTCAATAAACTAGTCTTTTTCACAGCAAACAGAATCGCCAAGTTCTTTTTGACAACCAAAGAAATGTCTACGCAAAAGAGCACACTAGCTCGAGGCCTAGCCTCACTTAATAAAAACTCAGCACCGTGGCTGTACAATAGGCTCATAATTGCCAATTTAATTCATTTTATCCTTCTTTTCTAGAGCAATATGTTTATAAAGTAGGAGGAAGGAAGAAAATACAGCTAAATTTGCTAATTCATGGAGAAGGCACAGAGAATGCAGAAGGCCTTGGTAAAGCCCTAGAACAGATCTTGGCCTAGTTGTTTAATCTGTCACTTATTTCTGGCCTTATATAATCTTAAAATTTTAATATGCTTAATTTAAATAGTGTAATTTATTCTGTACTTCTCGTATCATATAAAGATAAGTATGGGACATACCAAACTGGAAACTTTTACATTGAATTCTGCAAATGCCGTTTGTCTGGTAACGATACCAGATGCCTCACACTTGTGTAACATCTTTTCTTAGATAACCACCTCACATTTAATCTCCTATGGCCATAGACACAGCCTTAGGACAAAAAAGAAATTAAAGGTTCAATCTAGTTTTGGCATAATTAAATAACAAAATCCTTGTACATATCAAACAGAGCAGAAGCTCCTAGTCCTGAAAGGACATTTATCCTGCTTACCGTGGGTCCTTCTTACCTTGTCATGGTATGATAGGAATTACTCCTATCCCTGGGGTGAACAGAATTTGCCATGACAAGATAGAAACTGAATCAATTACACAACGAACTCCTTACAGTACATTACAGGATTAAGAGTTCAGTATTTTAGAGTGTGGGATAGATTGGCATTGCTCTTTTTAAACATGCAGCAGAAGCATTTCTGGCCTTAAGAACTGTTCATCCCGGTACAAGAGAGAAAGTGAAAACAATAGTAGGGCACTGAAGAAAAGTTTGGCTTTACTCTGCCTTAAATTCTAGTCTTAGACAAAATTATTAGATGATAGCTTTCAAAATCCCCAATGCAAAGACTCTTTTCTAGCAAGAAACCTTTTAGATACTTCCTAGTCTTACTTGCATCAAAGACACCTGAAAAGTTACTTCTTTAGCTCTCTACAAGGCAGGGCATCTGCTACTTTCTCCTTTGTCCTCTCTTGCCTCTGTTCCAAGAACTATTACCACAAACTCATGATGCTTTCTCAGAAAAGGGAAAGGAGGGAATTTGTGCCTACAATCCATTTTCTAGCTGGTCTTGTCCTCAGTCTTAAATTACCTAGCTGTGCATCTGAAAACTTCTTTGTCAGCATCCTGGGAAGGTACTGAAATAGTAAGAAGACTCAGAGACCACTAAGTCAGCCTTCGGTCAACAGACCTTGTTATATGACCACTTCTTCACATACGTCATCAACTATAATACTTTCAATTATTTTGTGCCTTCTGTGTCTGAAGAGATTAATTCAGAACAAACATGAAGGAAAGAGTGCCACCTGCTGTGGTACCAGTAGTATTTCCTTCAATACTAAATTCAGGGCAAAGTCCAGAAGCTGAAATGCGAACAGAATGAATTACTGAATAGTTAACAGTAATTAGATCACAGAGGAAATTATCACTTGCAAATGTCATTATCATGGAGGTACTTTTTGATTAATGGGCTTTTTAAATTACATTTTCATTGAGATATTACACATGGTCCTGTTCTCCATCACATTGCAGTACACAGGTCTTTGTTATGGTACTTCCTTTATTTTGACAGACACCGAAACTAAACTCTTTCTGACGTGGCATCTATGTAGTGTGGTATGCGATATGCATGTCCCTGTGTTTTGATTCCTCTTTAACTTTCCACTGCCACAAAGCCATTTTACCAATTTAGAGATTTTTCTTCTACACTACTAGTTTTGTCTTCTTGACAGAAAATTGATTTTTCTCGTCCTGATACATGAACCAGAATAAATTTCTTGCCCTACTGCTCAAGACCTTACAATAGCATCAACCACAGCTTCAGAGCAAGTCATTGGAGACAGAGAATTGGAATAACCATGAGGAGTCTGAAGCTGTTTCTTTATTACAGAATAAAATCCCCTCTAGTTTTCTGCTGATGACAAATTACAGGTATCCATTCTTTGCTACATTTACTGTACATTGTCCAAAAAGCAAAAATCCTTTTCACTCATTGGCAATAATATTCAGAAATATATCCTACTGTAAATGATATCACATCATGCTCATCTTGTTTATTTCTGCATTCACATTCAAGGTATTTCAAAGTGCAATACTTAGAAATGACTGCTTGCACTGTGAGTTTTTACCCTAAGTTTACAGAGATAAATGCTGTTGTGACCTTATTACACCATCATCATGACCTACGATCTGTTACTTTATGGAAGACATACAGTAACTTACACAGAGTGTGCTGATGGCTTTGCATAACTTGTTGCAGGAGGAGTGTCCACAGCACATATCTACAAACTAGACCTATTCTTTTACTGAGCTGCTTTTAGGAAACTATTCCAAGACTGAATTTGATTACTGTTGAGCTCTCTTACTCTGCAAGTAGGCACACATAAGTCAGGTATGTCAGACATACATGCATGGTACTGCATGGTGATGCATGACTCTACCAACATTAGAGTGTACAAAGCTACTAGGGGGGCTTTAGCCCACTTGAATTCTCACAGTGAATCTATTTCTGTACAAAGAGAAACTTGTAAGGGTTGCTCCTTCTGACCCTGCTGTCCTGGAACTGAATATGTGTGACAGACTTTGTCTCTAATAACATCATGTGGTGCATGTCATGATGTCAAGGCTTTCACTTATTTTTCAGATGTAAATTTTATGTAGTGAGCCAGAACAATTACCAAGTTGTCACTTTCTGTAACTCACAGATGACTTTAAATTCATTTCAGCATCCACTACAGGTGAAAAAATGAAGTGAAAGACAAAATGACACCAACATTAGTACTGTAACTTCTATCAGTCAAAGGCATCAAGGGAGAAGAAAGACGTTTTTACTCCTACAACAGTCTTTAGATTTTTCTAATTTATACACAGACCAGAGAATCACCCACAGAAGAACTTCAAAAGATTAGTTGAAACCCCTCTTTCTACCCATAATGAACTTTTTTTTGAACAAAGCAAAGAATTGGGATTGATTATGTGAAACATCTTTTATTTCCCCCAATTATATGAAGGTAGGAGTACTTTTCACAAAAGTTAGTAATGTGCCTTTTGTAATACATCCTTCCCCAAATCCATTGGCAGTTAAGGTAAATTATTCAATTTGGGAAATTTTCTGTAATGTTTGTAAAAGTATAATATTAAAAACAAAATTGACTTGACTGACAAGCTTTATAATTAGTTTATTTCGTAAGTGATAGGAATGCTAGAACTTCATGAATTAAAAATTAATTGGTACTAAGGTCTCATACAACATAAACCAAACCTACAAAATTGGATTGCCTTAGTATTAGTATGATTGGACTTAGAGTAATGGTCTAGTTTTAAGAAAAAATTAATTTAAATTATTCTGTGCAGTTTTCTATCTAGCCAACATCTGCCTCCTTAGAAAACACTAACATACAGTATAAATAAAAAATCAAGTTTTGTTTTTTTTCACAAAATGTATCTATTCTTGAGCATAAATCTCTTTCTTTATTCCTCATAATCCCAAAACCACAGTTAATCTCTATTAATCTCTATTTCTGTTGTATACAAAATTATTTAGGGTATTGAAAGCAATCAAGATGAAAATAATGTTGATTCACAGAATAGGGACAGTTTCACTGTGATTTTTTAATCACTACATAAGGATTCTTTGCTTTAGTATTGCTTCCTATGTCTGATGTTATCTACCTTACATAATTATTCCAAGGATATACATTAGTATGGTATAACAGCCTGTGTTTAGTGACTAAAAAGATCTACAATCTAGAAGACACTTTGGTGAGATCAGTCTGATTCTACACTTTGAATTGGTTATGGGCAATCCACAAAGCACATCACACTATTTTTTCTCTGGTTTACAAAGGGAAGAGAAAAATTCTACAGTCACAATTCTCATGGCTATGTCCAGCTGAAATCATACTGATCTCAGAGGAGCTCCACTCCAAGTACATAGATGAAGAATCATAACAGTTGAATGCAGTTTAGATCCATTTACATGTACACACTCAAATAAACATTTACCACATTTCATACTAGCATCTAAAGTAGTTTTTGAATTATGAAAAGCACTCAACCTGGTGAGTTAATGTCACATATTAAGAAGGTTATTTTGTTAGAAGGTAACATTATTTACAGGTATTCTCCCAGCTATCAAACCAATATAAAATACGAATCACATTTAATCAACTATTTTATATTGTCAATTATTTCATTACGTTTACTCCTGAAACCACAGACTACAATATCCTGTTCTGTAAATGGACAATGAAGTCCATTTTCTTCCGCAAAGACTATCCAAATAGGATTTGCCTTCCTTTAAAGAACTGGTACAAACCTTATGAAAAGTCCCATTTTCCTTGACCCCAGACATCTATGGGATTTTAAATTGAGTTATTTATACATTGTTCCATTTTTCTGGTATAATATAAACTAGAAATTGCCCGTTTAAGTCATAATGCCTATCCATATATGCAGAATTGCCATGCATTTGTTGGTTCAAACTGGAAGAGGGTGGATTTAGATTGGAAATTAGAAGGAAATTCTACATTCAGAGGATCGTGAGACACTGGAATGTGTTGCCCAAGGGGGCTGTGGATGCTCCATCCCTGGAGGTGTTCAAGGACAGGTTGGATGGGACTTTGAGCAACCTGGTCTAGTGGAAGTTGTCCCTGCCACAGCAGGGGGGTTGAAACTTTGAGGTCCGTTCCAACCCAAACCATTCTAAGATTCTATCATTCTATGATTCAGAGCTCTACTGAAGATTTTGTGGCGTAGAATATTTCCCATGTAGTTTAAGTTTTAGACAGTTTAAGTTTCAGACAACCAAGAACTGTATAACTGCATAATTGATACATGAATGATCCCAATATTTACATATATCATGACGGCAAACTAGATCCCAGTTTCAAACGTGGGTGCCTAAAACAATGAAGAGCCGCTTTAAACAGCATTTATTCAACCCATGTCTAAAAATCTCCCAGCATTCAGAGTTGAATTTTGTTAAATTTTGTTTCAATGTTCTAAGGCATTCTAATCTGAATGTTTTGGCTTATGTTTTTCCTTTTCTGACCATGAAGATAGCCTCTATACATAAGTACTATTGGAGCAACTCTGAAGCTCTGAAGTTTTAAACTGATAATCTACATGGCTATTTAATTATTACTGTGTCTGTAGAAACACCAACCCACAGTGCTTTGAAAGGTCACTTAATTTAAATTTTTAAAGTCACAAATACACAGTTGCTTTTAAGAAGCTAGAAAGCCAGTACTTCCTACTTTCTACTTTCTTTGGATGAAGGCAGGCAGCCTAGTGACTCACAGAGGCACAAAATTGCCATCATGTGTTTGCATGTTAGCTACGTCCTGTAGTCTCCCTTTATTGTCAATGGAAAGAATCAAAGACTTTTTAGGACATGACTAACCTCCTAAAGTAGATGGCTGAAATAGCTCAAATAAACTATGACCTAAAAATATCTGTTTCTCCTCTCTGGTATGTGACTTCTTCAGTTGTAGATATCTATTGTTTAGGTATCTATATTTGATCAGACTAATCCCACTCATAAGATCAACTAGTGTTTGACCTCTAGGTATTGTCCCTTCTTGTGCACTGTGCAATTGCAAAGGACTCTACTGCAGCTTCTCCTTAATAAGGCAATAAGACTATTCCTAATTACTGTGGGTGCTAAGTGTGTTTTCTGAGGAAGAGAATAGGCTAGGAGACAGTGGAGAAGAGAAGCAGAGTAATAGAAAAAGTTTAGATTGGCTGGAGAGCTATGCACCTCACCTGGGCATAAAGTCAAACAGTAATAAAGACTAATTTAATCACTTGTCTTATCTGTTGAACACCCAGATGAGACCTTGAGGGTAAAAGGCAGGGCATGCCCTTTCTGAACTGATCTGTAAAGCCATTACTGTTTTCACATGCATATATATCTTACAGGCCCTTTTCAACCACAACATGTCAGATGTCACTCAGGCTGGATACTTCTAGCTGTAAAAGAGAAAGAATTTTTGGCAGTGTATCATCAGTGAAGTCTCCTTAGTCTGCAATATCCCAAATCTAATGCCCTTGAGGGCATGCTGCAAGACATATCTTTTTCAGAGAACTGCTGAAGCGGCAAACCTGAGCCAGGGTGATGTATAGTGAAAATGGAGAAACTTTCATCTTCATTATTTATCTGGTAAATGGTGATTGAATATTATGAGATGTTGTAGATTGCCATTAATTTCAACACACTGATTGGTTCTTTTTTTTTTTAATACTTATCAAGAACATCTAATGTGTTAAATGGAAGTCCTTCATCACTTCACAATTTAAAATCAATGATAAATATGGACCCTCCTGGGGGATTACGGCTGAAATGTTGGTACAGGAAAACAAATTAAATACTTCCAACATGACATAAATGTGTTACTGACATACCACATAGCCTAACATGGCAAGCTAACAGATATTTTTACTTTCCATTTAATTTTCTTTACCTATCTTTTGATCCTGCAAATACTTACATGTATATTTAACCATTCAAAGACTTTTCTGAAGCTCTAAAGCTGTATTTATTTTACTAAACTGAGAGAAGTTCCCCTGTGCAAGTACACAATTTACCCCTACTCAAACTCCATATCTGGACAGGGAAGGAGGGCAGTAACGTAAGCACTGTCTTCTCCACACATGAACATCCACATGCATGTGCACAGCTGTGCACACACACATAGAGCGGCTTTCACAGAAAGAAACCCCCCCACGGTCATTGCACACTATTGCCATTTGCTGTGGACAGGAGGGCACCAAGCAGCTGAGGGTGGACTCAGCCTGAAACTGTTTGTATGACCAGAGTTAAGCACCTATATTTTCAGCATGAATTGCCATGAACTGGAGGTTTAGTTTGTGAACACTAGGTTGTTAAAATCTGTGGAGCCATTAATGTCTTTTCCCACCTCTACCCTAAGGGAAATTTTGCATGGGCATCACAATTTTATTTCTATTGGTATAGCTGACATCTAACACACTGTGAGCTCCTGTAAGTGAATAATAACACAACTTTCAACCAGAAAGTTTTTACTTTAAAAGTACACTTTTACCTTTCCCTAAAGATCTTCCCAGAGGGTTAGAATAGGGTTTTGAAAAAACAGTTCTGTCAAGAGCAAAATTAAAGACATTAGACAAAGGAGTTATCAGGATAGCATATTATGTATATAAGATGTTGCTGCCTAAAAACAAACGTGTATCTGTAGATAGGTCTCCATTTCATTTCTCATTTCTATGGTTGTCTATTTCACTCTGTTAGTGTTTGGAAACCCTTCACTTGTTAAAAAATAATAATCTGTACAGTCAAAACACTATTTCGTATTCTGTCCTTCTAATTAGCTATTCTTTCTTTTAAAGTAAGAGCTCTGAAAGAAAAGACTTTATACAAATAGGACTTCTTGTCACCATAATTCTGTGCTGTATTCATTCCCACCAGCATACTGAACTAAGGGGCATCAGGCTGAGGCGTCTATACACTTACTTCTGCAGGTCCATGGATTGCTGTACCAGTTGCATTGAACTTCATGTGGTTTTGCTGATCTGTTCATCTGCAAAGATCTGGAGGAAGGCAAAAAGAGAGGAAAAGCAGATAAAGTAGAAACAAATAGAGAGCATTTAAACAATTGTAAATTTATATTAGAAATTAGTATAAAATTGTAAACTCCTCTAAGTGGTAGAATTTGACCTCAATAAATTCAAGAGGGAGATGTGTGTGCATTTGTTTTATTGCTAAGATTGTTTGTCCATAAGAATTTGCTGTTTGTTGCTAAGATTTTATATGCAGCTTCATTTGGACCCATTTCCGCAAAGACACCACTGTAAAGTGGAGAGAGAATAATTCATAAATAACAAGAATGCTCAAGTTAACTGCTTCAAAATAATACATTAATGAGAACGAAAGAAAAACTTTTTATTTAATATTGCAAAACTACTGAGATATTTTTCTGGAATTCTCCAAAATTATTCATCCTAGAGGAGACATCTGGCATGGGGCATATCAGCCTGAACAGTTCAAATATGGCAATTATAAGGAACTCAGAACAGGATCTCAAAGGGAAAAGTTTTGGTCAACCTTAGCTAAAAACATTTAGTGGAACTAAAATAATAAGAACCTGTAAAATTAAAATCTGTATACCATACAGTTGAATAGACCTGCATGATTTCCTTAAGGTCTATTCATGTGTACATAAATAGAGTAGTTGGTTAGAAAACTACCTTTGAAAGAAATCTTTAAGCAAGAGGCTTAAAAACAAAAATAAAAACAAAACCAAAACCAAATATATACCCACCCCAAAACAAACAGTGAAAGCCCTCACTTTTTAAAGCACAGCATATCTTTTTCTTCTAAATTTATTTTTAGTGTTTAAAAGACAATAATTGACTAATTATCTGCCAAATGCAGTACTATTGTTTGAATTGTATGCATCTTTACTTGGTTGAAAAACACTTTTATTTCCTTTATGGTTTCTCTGAACTTCATTATTTTGTGTCATCTTGTGATATACTACATGAAAGCTCTTGGATACAATAACAAAAACAAATTTTTAATTTATCTTAGAAGTCAAAAGCCTTTTAAACATTAACACAGGAATGCTATGGACTGATATTCAATGGAAGTACTTTTTTTCTGTATTTTTAGTAATTGAAAACACTAAGAGTAAGGCTTTGGAACCACTAATGCACATCATTTTCAAGGCAATCTGAATCCTTTTCAGTGAGCTGTTTCCAAAATATCTTCATCGAGACACAGAGGTACCTTCTGGACCTTTAGGTCACATATCTATGAACACTTCACCTGGCAAGGAGTAGCAAAATTAGTGTGAGCTCACTTAATGAATATTACGGTTGTTTTCAAAACCTTAATGAAAATATACAGTTGGTTTTGTAAACTCAAAAGATTTGCAGTTACAAGCATTCATCAATTCCCCCATGTCTCCTTCTGTTATACTGATCATATATATAGCTATGCTTTGGGAACTTCTAGATCTTTTCTGAAATAGTAGCTACTTTAATTAACACACCATCTTTTACACATACTAACTTCATGTTTATTAGAAAAATATGAAGCTACTGAATAGGTGTTGTTTATTTTCATAGCTACTGAATAGGTGTTGTTTATTTTCATAACCATTTCTTGTAGATTGGAAATAATGCCTGTGTTTGTGAGACCTAGAAGACTTGTTTGGAATGCCACAGGTAATCTGACAATTTGTGATACACAGCTCTGCAGCAGAAGCTGGTTACTTCTAGTATCCAGGATAATCTTTTCACAAAATATTGAGACAGTCTTCAAAGACAGACTCAAAAGTGCCAGCAGCACTACCATCTTAAGCAGAACACTACTAAAATAATTCTTGATTTGTGCACCTGTGAAGTCTCTAGGCAAAAACCAGTACTTTTTTTTTTTTTTTTTTCCCCATTTGAATAGGAAGAAAGGCTATGAAAAGTGACATTTGTTGGTTTGGTTTGATTTGGTTTTACTAGGTAGATACTTACAAAATATTTCCACTATCAAATAACAACCTAAAATGTTTCTGACAAATCCTCAGCACTTTTGCTCAGCTGTTATTAAAACTCTTGAACTGAAAGAAATAGGGTGACTGCTTCTCCCAATTCAAAAAGGGGAAACATCAACAGAAAAATCTATTTACTGGGGCTATAGTGAACTAGCACTCTCTACTGTGTAGGAAATGAATTTTAATTTTCACTAAATTTCTTAGTAGGTTGGTTTGCTCAGCCAAGTAATTCTCCTGGTTAATGGCTTTTCAGGAGATTTTGCCATTACAGATATACTGGAATTCACATTCTGCAATAAAATACAAATATTTTTTAATTTAAGACCTGGTTAAAGCAATTTTGGTACAGATGTAACTATTGCAGCATTTTTCCAGCGATTAAGGTGTTAGGTAGATCCCTTAAGATTTAAAATGGAACCAAAATATTCAAGATACGATTCCACAAGAAAAGTAATTAGGCATTTTCTATCTTAATCCATTGATATCTAAATATTTCAAGACACTTTCCATGTTTTGCAGAAGTACATTATATTTTCAAGGTGCTATTAAATCATCTGTGAAACCTCCTCATGGAAAGCTTTGAAGAATCTCAAGTACTGAAAACTAGGAAATAATTGTTGTGTCAAACTTCCATCTTTATATGACTATAAAGGGAAAAGATTGATTATTAATTATTTTCAGACATCAAGCTATTTGAAAAGCTTTCATACTGGGATCTGGATTTCTGAATGTTAATTTCCTAAAACTTTCTTAGAAGCTTTGAGCATGAGGGAAATTTTCTCTCTCCCAAGGCTACAATTCTATAATCACTACGTGTGCTTTTACTTCCATCTTGAAATGCTCTTTTGGGTTTATATTCAAACTTCATCTCATCCTATAGTAGACATCTAATGTAGGCCAGGAAAACATTAAATGTGCCTAAGGTGATTAGCTCAGATCTGGACTTCTGTGTTATAGAGGTTTAAAGTTAGATGAGACAAATGTTTCTCTGAAACAGGTTTATTAGGTTCTCAGATTCTATTAAGAGGAAGCAATTTTACCTGTAATTTGCTGCTGCATAAACATTTACAGAATTCATTCTTCTGACCATTGTGACACAACAGAGTACATATATATATCTCTCTCTCTCATGGGCATAACACCATATGTTGGTTTTCCACAGTAAAACGAAAGCATCCAAGATGTTTTCATTGTATGTGTTAAGTTAGGGCCTTGTTTGCTTTCTTTCCACTGCATTTTGCTGACAGAAATGTCAATAGTATTTTGGATTGTAAGGGTTGTTTAAGCAAGTGTTGATACCTGCATTTCATAAGAATTCAAGTTATACACAAATCTGTTTCAGAAAAATAGCTTTTAAAACAGTACAAACTGGCAAAACTTTCCTTATATTTGCTAAAACTTTTAATATGCCTTCATTTTTCCCAGCTCCTTCTCCCCTCCCATGCATTTCTGCTTAAATGTGAACTATTCAATAATTATAAATGGCTTTGATGTTAGGTGTTTGTTAATTCATTTCTTCATAAATTTGCTGATCTGGGCACATTTGGGATATTAACATCTATTTTTTTTCCATGTATATGAAACAAGTGGCCTTTTTTTCCTGCAAGTTTCTTTAATACTGTTTGCTTCAAAAGAATAAACTTAGCTTTCTCTGTATTATTATATTCTGGATACTATTCCCCTTTTAACATTTTTTCTTCATATGCTGTCATTTTCACTTGTAAAAAGTCTCAAACAATATTTCACTGTTTTCCCATTTCAGTAGCACAGTAAAATTTCAGTCAATCTGTTTGCATGAATTAATGCTTACCAAGGGAACAGAAAATCAGCCATTTACTAATGCCTGAAATCACTCAGGTTATGTAAGACAATTTTATTTTAACTGAGAGACATAGAGTGTTTCAAGACACAGATATCCTATCAAAAATGTCTCTAAACTTTTGCAAGGTTTTGTAATTTCCCCTGTGGTCATTACAATAACCTTGTTTGACTTTAGGTAATGCGCTTCAAATCAGGTTTCAATTTCTCTGCCAGTGCAAAGGCAATAATAAAGCCTCCCTTCCCTTGTAAAGCATTCTAGGAGCAACATGTTAAAATTGTCAGTCAAGAAAAATAACAAACAGCAATACATTATTATTAGAAGTAACAGCTGTCCTCCATACAAGTTGATGTAAAAGCTCAAAATATGATTTTTTTTTAATTGCTAAAATAATTTTCTTAATTTGGAAATTTAAAAAATGTTTTGTCCCAGTTTGGCAAGTTTTCTCCCCCAGAACTGCTATAGCACCTGTTAGGAATTGTTATTCAGGTATCTTGGCTATGTAATGATGTCCCTCTTAGGACAGTTGTTTCGGCCAGGATTACATTTCCCTCTACCATATGTTCATAATTCATCACAATTCAACCTAAAGTTTCTCAGGTATATCTGTAGTGAAATGTTTCCAGTTCATCAGCACGAGCAACAACAAACAGCCCCTTTATCTCCTCCCCTAAAACTGTATGAGGTCTACCAGTTACTACTGCTTACTAAGCTACAGCCTGAAATCAAGAATTTTATTCATTATTTCCTCCAACAAAAACTGAAAAATGAAAGTCAGGAAATTGTACTTTTATAACCCTTCCCTCACTTCCTTCAGCATTTTTGAGCCTAAGATAATAAAAAGGTTACCAAAAGTCCACAACAAATATTATCAGAATTATCTGACTCAATTCCCAATTTATATAGTCCTAGCTCATGACACTTTTTAAATGTTAGCTACTTTGGGAGAATTAAGTACAGGAATATCTTGTTGGTGATCCCTGCTATCTTAATTGTAAGTGAAGATTTAGCTGCCTATTACTGTCACGTTTTGCCCAGAATGGCAGAAATTTGTCTTCTACAGAGCTTTTGTAGAGAAAGTCTCCTATTTTTCTTAAGTGATGCTTAGACAGGACTTTCTGTATCTAAAATGACACAGCTAAAATGACGGTCATACATTCTAAATTTGGGTATCTAACTTCGAATTCTAAGGTTGTCAACTTATCTGTCACGTTTAGAGTAATGTAAAAACTATCCAATTAAATTGGCCATTATATTAGGTGGTGAGGAGAAGATTCTGAGTAGATGTATCTAAAACTATCTTAAGCTTTTATCTTAAGGAGGGGTGTAACTAGCCTAGATTAAGGACAGCTGGACTGTACCTAAAATTAGGGGCTTTGCTGCTCCATTTCAGGCATTCTGAGTCATCCTCTGAATCACTCTGTTCTTCAACATTAGACATATACAGTGTATATAGAAAAAAAGCCTTAAAGTTAAATGTTCAGCTTTTAATACTTGAAGTCATGGCAAATATATCCACATCTGAGTAATCTTGTGTAGGTGGCGTTTAGTCACATTCCCATAAAGGCCATGGCTTTAATGGTATTACCAAGGAAGCATGTGACTCTGGGAGTAGAGGAAATGAGAAGCTTCATCAAATCTATTTGAGGTACCTGATAGATTTACACCTTCCAGATAAAGGACATCTGAGAGAAGTATTCAGCCTGACAGTGGTACCTGTAACTCCGTGGCTACAGTGACAAGAAACAATTCACAGAAATGAGCACAACTAGCTTATGGATTCACTGTGACTGCTCAGAGTGGTCCTGTAGGTGCTGACACTCACACTGATTTTGTAAGCTCAGTGGTGGATGACATAACTTCATTTTTTTTCATATTTTCCGTATTTCTGGCTTCATTTTATCATTTCATAGTGTGTAAGTTTTGGGCGTTGTCCACATATGCAACACAGAAGAAATAAACCTCAATCAAAAATGCTATCAACACCTGAAATACATAGTTGGTGAGGTTTCTTCATGTGGGATAACTAAAAAAAAAAAAAAATTTTTTATTATTACTCTGTTAGCAATCCATTCTAAAGAACATGAAACTCTCTTTAGCACCATCACTTCAGAAAGACTGTGAACTTAATATGCCACAGAAGGTTACCTATTTTTTCTTTTGTTCAAATGCTATCTCTAAGATGACAAGAACTGCATCCTGATAAAATCCACAGAACCAAATTCAAATAAATCATTATGGAAAAAAGACTTTCTATTTAGATTGGCCAAAGTTCATAAGCGAAATTGTTTGAAACATAGCCAGGCAATAATTAATTAAAAGCCTGCAGCAGTAGGTCAATTAAAATAAAAGATCAATATAATTTTAAAGTTAAATATGTATATAAGTGTGATTGCATGGCTGTATTAAATGTAATTGTTATTAATAAGTTAGGTCTTTTACAATAAGTGCCATATGTAGATAATTATAAGCAGAAATCATAAAACTTGGAATGATATTCTTAGATTGACAATTCAGTTGATCTCAGCAGGTCTCTCACAGAGGTGCAAGCTTCACTTAGGGGCAAATGTATATACAGTCTTTTGTTATCTCCCATATTATCAACTGAAGGAAAACTAGAAACTTAAAAAACCAAACCAGTCTTTATATGCAGAGAAGAAGAGAACTATTTAAAGAGTGGCTGTGCACTCATTAGGCTTAAAACCAAATTTCAGATAAGGATTTTTTAACTTTTTCAGATGGTCATGTATCTGTGTTTAAGACAACATTCAAGTCCTGCATTTGCTCAGAAAGAAGGGGTGGAAAGGCCAGGGTGAATTTCAGTAGTGTATCTTTCAGTTTCATTTTAACTGTGTTTATAAAATACTTCATGTTATGAACAATGAAGATCAAAGGTATAGAAGTGCTTTAATACACTAGGCCTTTCCACCCTGGCCCTGGGAGACTAATGTTCACTTCTGATTTATGATACACATTAAATTAGTTTAGTGTAGTCTCCATTTATTCCCCTGTCTATATATGTCCAGATCCCAAAACCACTAAGTAATTTTGTGTGATTGGCAAGCTTTGCTCAGGAGAAACTCTGGACAGGGAAAGTGCATTGCAGGTCACTACTGACCTGAACTAGCAGAACCTAATAGAGAAGGCTCATAGTGTTTGCTTGTACTTAGCATGAGTCTAAGCAGAAAAACTAGTGACCGATCAGAAGCCCCTGAATTCACCATAGAACTTAGTGACCATAACTCACCGTATTTTCCCTATTTTTGAAGTCTCTTCGCATTTCAGTTGATTTCAGTAAACTCATGCTAACACAAGAGCAAATTGCTTTAAGACATTCGTAAAAGCAGCACATTCCTGTTCTCTTTTAGCTTTTGTTACTTTTGGTACTGGCTTAAAGTGTATTCTGCTAATCATAAAACAAATGCAGCTAATGTCACCTAGTGTTATAGCGAGACTGTTTTGTTATTTTTATTCTTGATTATACTTATTGTACCTTTATTTCATCTGTAGTCTTGCAAGGCCTATGTCATTTTTCAGTACTGGGAAAGTATGCTTTGTGGTTTTGTGACTTTTCTCTTTCAGGCTTATGGCAGAAATAGCTTAGGAAAGCAGAGTTTTCTACCTACCTTGCCTAATAACTGAGACATTTTGGAGTAGTTTCTCTTTACTCAAATTTTCAAGTTCAACTAAGTTTAAATATTAACTATTCACTAGTTGATAAAGTTCAACCTGTCTTTTAACTAGGCAACTGCAGTGAAAATCAGCAACTCATGGACACTGAAGAATTTGGCCTGATTCTAGTGTTATGTATGTCTTGTTCATCTTTTAGAAATTGTTTGTCTATTTTAAATGTTTGTCAGTGTAAAAGATGCTAATCTCCACTTGACTGGCAAAGCTTTTCTGTCCTTCAAGTGGATCTGTTAATCTTATTACACAGGTTAAGGACCCATTGCCAGACAAGCAGGGGTTTCAGAAAAATCGTATTTCAGCACAGCAGCTTGATCAGTACGTTTGAAGCAGCTGCTGAGCATGAAGCCATCCTTGTCACACAGTGACACTGATAGGCAGGCAAGTCTGCACAATTCGAATGTCTCTTAATTTTATGGCTACTATCAGTCCTTGCCCTTGAGTATGTTTGTCTATGCAAAATATTGTGCTCTCTTCATAAAGAGTATTACAAAACATATTGTCTTGCAGTCCGTTTATGAAAATGTCTCTTTTCTTCTTTTGAAAACAACAGATGCAGCAGCTAATTTATGCAAAATCATTGCCTGGTTTTGAATACAGGGAACATGGCTATAAGAGAACCCCTGTCAAGATTCTCCTTTTAGGACTAAAAACATCATTTCAGAAAGACCTGGTTTGGCTACTATTTCAGCCTTTCTCAAAAGCAGGCAATATAGCAGGAAACAGGCACCTTTTTCCACACTTTTCAACTGGAATTGAGGCTATTATAAAAGGATTGTATAGGATGAAGGTTTCAGTGCATACTGAATGTGAGAAATATGAATTTGCATGTGAGAAAGACCTCCCTTTTTTTTTTTAATTGCTAAACAATCAAAATGCTTCTAAAGCAACACACTGTCTCCATAACAGCAAGATTTCCAGAAATCTGACTTACTTTTCAGTAGAAAAAATCTGTTATCCTTTCTTCCAGGGAGAGGCTGATTAACTTAAATCTCATTATCTTCAAAATTCTACCCGTGAGTACCACCACTATTACATCTTTTCTTCTTTAGAAGAAAGCAAAAAGACAAATATGATATGTACAAAGTAGCAGATAAGGCTGCATCTTTGTGAACCATAAAAATAAACAGACAATTTAAAAAACATGTTTAAATACTGACAAAGCAGACAGGTATTTAGTGTGATATTTGACCCCTACTGATCCAGTATCATGACATGTGCCTGTATTTTTAAAAACATATTTACAGCTGGCTTAAGCTTGCCTACAGAAAGAGCTTGGTCTGCCAGCACTGGTAATAATAAACACAGCCATAAGTTTATATGTGGGGACAGCTGTTGAAGTGATCATGTTGCCACTGGCATGTACTATGTGTAGTGAGAAAGCAACGCAGGCAAGCAGGAGGAAGACTGAAGGAAACCAGACCCACTGTGTGTGGTGACACAAATGGAGAAACACCTAGCTGAGCTAGATGGAGAAATAGTGTACAGCAGAAACTGCCAAGGGGCTAAACACAGAAAATGTTTCACGCAATTCTGGCAATGATAGTCTAAGGCAAAATATCTACAGAGCTGCCCCAAATACCATTTTCCCCTCCCTAACCAAGCAATTTCCAAATGGCTTACTGACAATTGTGCTTGACAATGCTCAAAGATAAATGGAACTATTAAACCACCTACCATTCACCTAAGAAAGAGACTCTCCTAACTCCATCTTTGCTTCTTTATGAGCAAAGATGGGCACAAAAAGCAGCTTTGCCTATGCAAAAAGCATGTATATATGCACGTATGTATATGCAAAACGTATGTATATCCATAACAATGTAAATGGGTGTATTTCTCAAGTAAAATATGTATCAATTATCAATAGAGTTTCACTGTGAGAATTTCACAGATTTTACAGGTGCCTTTGAAGTGCTCTGTCTGATGATTAACTGCAGAATTTCTAAGAGGTTTGAACTCATAGGCAGGATATGTATGAATAGGAAAAGTTAAGCCAAAGGTAGGTATTTTAAAAAACACAATCTCCTTTGTTTTCTGGCTTGTTTTTATTTTTTTTTTCAATCTTGAAGTGTTTTCATATTAAATTTCCCACACATTATGTATGTTTTGACTTTTGTATGGTTTTCCTGGCAAGACTAGATGCTGAGATTTTCAAACTTCCAATATTTCCTTAGAAATAAGTAAGTAAATAGTAAATACAAATAAGTCTGAAGTATTATATGAAAAAGTTAGACAAGTTGCACCAGACTACTACCTGAAAGTCACAAGGACTCTCATATCTTTTGGTAATTACCAGGAGATTCCTATGTGCATGACAATAAGTATGTGAAGTAACACACTCAGCTAGACAGAAGAATTATATCCAAAATGTGATACTTTTTAATCTGCTACTCAACATGAAGCAATTTTAAAACTATGACAAACCTGGTACAACCTATTGTTGTGAGATGAAATAGTGTAATGATAGAGGTAGAATAGAGAAATGACTTTTAATATTGTTGTAAGATATGACAGTAACTACTAGGACCGTTAGGGCCTATTCCTTAGATACTTCCATTGTTACATACCTAACTTGTTTTTAAATTTCTGGAAAATTTAGATATACAGCTTTCTTATTTTCTAGGAGAAAAATAAGCAAGAATGTACCTGTATTAAAGCTGTTTTCAGATACTGCAATTTTTATAGCACCTTGCCCAATAGGACTTTTTTATTTGGGCACAGCAATTCAGTACAATGCGTAAGTAGACCAATGTATGAATATGTATATGAAAAATATACTACTCAGGATGGCTGCATTTCAAAAGTGAAAATCTAATACTTTGCAAGGAAATTCTATCCTTGCTCATGGATTAACCTTTTGGTTACATTTCCACTCTTGTTGATTGAATGATATTTTCTGAAGGACCTACAGCTTCCTGCTATACAAAATGGATAATTGTTAAGGCATAACTTTGTTTTCTTTTGGTTAACTTAAAGAAGAAATTCTTGCCAGTATATATTACCAATAATATTAAAAAGAATTATAGTTACGAATGCAAATTAGACATAAATCAAAGAATGAAGACATAGTACCTCAAAATACTTATAGATTAAGTAGAACATGTTAAAGGTAAAACTTTTTAAGTGGTAGTAGCATGGGGATAGCTTAACAATCTGGAAAGTATACACACAAGCATTAAAAATGTGTCCCTTTTGACGTATCTTTATAATATAATCAACTGCAATTCTCTTCTCAAGTCATTTTAATCAGAAAATATTTTTTATAGCCTAAAGTCTAAAGGAAATCATCATACCAACTGCTGAGTTTTCTAAAGTGCAACTGGACAGCCTAAGGGGGGAAGAATAATGTGCTCCAGTGGAGCAAGTTCTAAAATTGTTCTATGGCAGATGGAGTTTTCTCTGGAACAACTAGATTACAGATTATATTTTATTTTAAATGTGTACTGTGTCTTTTTAATTTATTTTTTTTTCATTCATAGTCCTTCCTTGTAAAAAGAACATGGAAAATATTTTAATTTGATGTCAGAATGCACAACATCATGTCACTTATTACAGGCAGTGAATATAGCAATTTCTAGAGTTAAGACTGCCTGATGACTTCTATTTTAAAATCCAATTTTCCATTCCATTCCATTTCATTCCATTCCATCCCATATATCTTTGCCAAAATATAACCTTGGGCTGAAAGCATCATTATTATCACAATTTCTACTATTATTATTATTATCAATATTATGAGAAAGGGAATTTCACAAGGAGAGTTCTGTCATTTATCAGAAGATTGTGCAAATGTTGCTGAAATGTTTCAGTGCCTGCATTTCTACAAAAAAAAAATTCCTAAAAGTTATTTAAGTTTCCTTCTCTATGCTAAATATAGCATGTTTCATGAGGTGACATAAAAAATACTGCTTTTAACATTTGCAGAGTTTTGGGGCAATCTTCTCTGTGACATTTCCTGGAATTTAAGTGCTTAAATATGAAAACTTAATAGTCATCAAGTATACTGTCTTGCACAAAATTATGTAAAACAGTTTAGGGTAAAAAAAGTTAATTAACTTCTAATATTTTTATCTCATACATAGTTTTTGCATTCCTGTTCTATGGGTGGGCTATTAACTGTCTTCAGTGACTTACGACCTGGATTTATTGAAAGGTACTTTATTTAATCATATTGCATACCACCCATCTTCACACCGTTGTAAATGAGGTGTTAATAGAGTTGTGGGACCATCATTTAAGACAGCCTGTTCCCAAGGAAACAAGGCCAGGAGAGGTTATTCAGAGAATTACTGCAGAAATGGGTGAAGTGCAGCCTGCCATCTGCTCAGTGGGATTCCATCTGCACAAAGGTGATGGGGGAACTAAAAGCACTGAGGTGATGGTATTCTGCTTAGGTCTTAGGGAGGCAGAAACACCTGTAGAAGGTTTCAACAGTATGAATGAGACTAGTGCAACTGATTAGCCTTGTAATACGGTACTGCTATTGCTAGTAACAGGCTGTAAACTTTCTATTGAGTTTACAAGGCCTTAGGACTGTTTGTCAAGTATTCTCTCTCTGAGCTTTTCTTGACTTGCCTGTTGCTCTGTTTGACTGTGACACCAATTCCTTTAATTGACCAGAAGTCCACAGCTAATTTATTTTACTTTTGTCTAACTTGGTGGTATCAAACTCATAATTTTATACAGATAGCAATACTGAGAAGTTATTCTATGTAGAATGAGATATTTACAACTCTATCACAACATCATGTAGAGAATGGCAGGCTTGACACAACAGAAGTCTTAAGAAGGGGAGACAGGAGATGGTCTGGTTAAAGGTAAGGAAAAGACTTGCCATAGGAAACCTCACAGGTAAGAAACACTCACCAATGATCAGTTCAAGAAATGCAGACCAAGTGGTGGACAGAACTGGTATTACAGGTAATAAAGATAGCAAAGAAATGGTATCTATTTTGCATAAAAGGCATCATATATGGAAAACTCAGATGTAATTTACAAATGTAAGTCTTCAAACCAATGGGAAAAGTATAAAAGAATGTTAGTAAAAATGTTAAAAAAAATATAAACCCAAAAAACTCAACCCTACAAGTGATGACAAGGAAACCATCAACATGAACATCATATTTCTTCCACCAAAGGACTCCAGATGCTCAGGAATTGCTGTAACACCTCCCACAGCCACTGCCAGAGTGAAACCACCTACCATAGGACCTGTAGGAGCATGTGAAGGGCAAGTGTAACACCAGGAAAAAGGGGAAGAATGTTAGTCTATACATAACAAATTAACTCCATTATTATTGTTTCTTTCTCTGTAATATATAGATCTGTACTCTTTTTTGTAGATCAGACTCAAGATTTCAGTTATACTATTAATTTATGTTTATGTATAAATGTGCTGCTTCTTTCTCTGTGAACAATGTTTTGAGCACAGCACAAAGGACCCACTGATTGTGGTAACAGATACATGAAAAACAGTCTGATTCCCCTCATGCAGGAGTATTCACTCCTTTAGCTCTGAATTGTCTCTGCCTTTGGCTGACTGGAAAAAGTGTAGTTCTTTCCTCCTGAACTGTGATGTGTAGGTTCATGCCTTTCATACGTTTGTGAAAAGGAAAACATTGAACACCCATCTGTCTTGATGTATTGCTAATAAATAGCCACAAATATGAGAAATATAATTTAGGATGACAAGGAAATTAACTTCTTTTTCTTGTTTGCTGTTTCTTAGTTTGAGCACGAATCAAAAGTCAAATGGAGTCATTCAGGATAATGATCCTTCTCAGGGGCAAAATTCACTGCAGTTACTTAAAGACCAGGTAATTACGCTTGAAAAAGCATGGAATGAATTTCAGCCCCTAGTTCAACAGCAAGTCCCAGAGCAACACTGCAGCCCCTGTGCTATCAAAATCCAAATCTACAGCCCAAGGAGCTATTATAGTCTCTTCCATGGCACTTAAGAAGTTTTCCTTTTTTCTTTTCCTTCCTATGAAACCACAAAATTGGTAATCAGCTTCCTCATTTTCTCCTTATGGGCCGAAGACTGGTTGTGAAGTAGCATGATAAAATATGTAGTACAACAAATGTTCAAATGTGAATTTTCTAAATAAATACAGCATCTTGTAAGAGTGAGCATAATGTTCCAATAAAACAGATTCTTAAATATTCCAGATACCATTTATTAAACAAAATCAGAAAGAAGGACAGTGGTTTCTGAGCTAAGATTGGTTTTCTTTTTCTAATAAAGCTCTGCCATAAGGGGCAATATTTTCACTTAGGCTGCCTAATTTACTTCCCATAACCACCTCTCTTAATTGACTATATTGGAATCCCAAATTCATTAGTCCTAGGTAGGAAGCAGATAGGGAAGATCTATAGAGGGATCTGGACAGGCTGGATCAATGGGCCAAGGACAATTGTATGGAGTTCCACATAACCAAGTGCCAGGTCCTGCATTTCAGCCACAATAACTTCATACAATGCTACACACTTGGAGAAGAGTGCCTGGAAAGCTGCCCAGCAGAAAAGGACCTGGGGGTTCTAATCGACAGCTGGCTGCATATATGCCAGCAGTGTG
Source organism: Coracias cyanogaster (assembly GCA_033124195.1). Lineage (NCBI taxonomy): Eukaryota > Metazoa > Chordata > Aves > Coraciiformes > Coraciidae > Coracias > Coracias cyanogaster. Next base: position 56,217 of record JAVSBS010022882.1, on the reverse strand, counting down.
CTCAGTGGCCAAGAAGGCCAACAGCGTTCTGGCTTGTATCAGAAATAGTGTGGCCAGCAGCAATAGGAAAGTGACTGTGCCCCTGTACCTGGCACCGGTGAGGCCACACCTCAAATACTGTGTTCACTTTTGGGCCCCTCACTACGAGAAACATGTTAAGGTGCTGGAGGGTGTCCAAAGAAGGACAACAAAGCTCATGAGGGATCTAGAGCACAAGTCTTATAAGGAGCCCATGAGGAAAGGAAGCTCGGGGGAGAACTTACTACTTTCTACAACTCCCTGAAAGGAGGTTGTAGTGAGGTGGGTGTCAATCTATTCTCCCAAGTAACAAGTGATGAGAGGAAATGACCTCAAATTGTGCCAGGGGAGGTTTAGATTACATATTAGGAAAAATTTCTTGACCAAAAGGGTTGTCAAGTATTGGAACAGCCTGCCCAGGGAAGTGATGTAGTCACCATCCATGGAGATATTCAAAATATGTATAGAAGTGGTACTGAGGTATATGGTTTAGTCATGGACTTGGCAGTGATAGGCTAATGTTTGGACCTGATGATCTCAAAAGTCTTTTTCAATCTAAACAGTTCTATGATTCTGTGATTCTGTATCCGTAAAGACAGGATCTTTCATTTCTGTACTTTGAGCTGCTGAGTTAAAATATGGAGAATTTATTTGTTTTGGAAGAATTATCAAGTCTAAATCATTTTCCAATTAACCACTTTCCGTCCCAATGGAAAAAGCTGACAAAATCTAATGTAAAAGTCAGTAGTCCACTTCTGATTTACCTTTAACATTGTCATATTCCAGGTATCGCTACTTCTTATGCTCAGATTTTGTCACATTCACAGAGTTTTACTCTAGAAGCTTCTTTCAATGTAATATAATAATGGTAATTAATAATTAGTAACAATATTAATAATATAACAACACATTGAAAGACACTTAAAGAAATATATATATCCTGAAAGTGAAGCAGTATCAAGGAAAATAATTTGCTGTTTTGGTAGAAACTATCAACTTTCACACAAAAAGTCATTAACTTTTTTTTCTTTAAATTGTAATTTTGGCACTTTCATATAACACCAAGGTAATAGATTTTCATTATATTCACAGTGCAAAAACGTTGGCTGTGGAAAAAGCAACAGGGTTCAGGTTAATAGGAGCCGACAAGCTGACCAAAGAGAAAGTGGCAGCATGGCTGGCACCATGGCTCAGTGGTTGTGACAGGCAATTAGTGAACAGAGCAGAACAGATGTAACAGGAGGCAGCAACAATTTACTGAAGCATTAGCTTTCTCACTCTGTAGTGCAGAGCACTGATACTGTTTGCTGATACAAATAAATACTAATATGATCTTGGGAAGGGAAAAGATGGAGTGTGCACAGTTACCTCACAGGACTGAAAAACCTTGCCACAAAACAACCAGAAAACCCCAAACCAAGCTCAGGCCAACTTAAGGAAAAAGAACAAACCAAACCACCAACAACAAACCAACGAAAAACCAAAACCAGGACAGTCTTCCGGACTTCTGAAGGTGACATTGAGATTCTTGCCTCCTTGCCAGAGTACAACATGCTTTGAAAAAATAGCATACTATAGAGAACTTATAATAGCATGCTCATCTTTCACAGCACTCAAAGAGGATACACAAGGTTTATTTTATTTCCTCCCCATTATTCTGTGAAAGTTTTACATTACTGCGGCTCCTTGAGGTTGCTGTTAGTTGGTGTGCTGATATGGAGAGAGGAGCTTGCTAAACATTTGCCTGTATGCTCAGAGGATAGAATAACAATCATATGGGAGGTTTTTGTGTATACAAGTGTTGCCCCGTAATTTTTAAAACTCAACCACAAAATTTGTACCTTGCTTTTTAAGATTTTTTTTTAAAGGCAGTACAGAACTCACAGTGTGTTAAATTAAATTAATATATCTCAAAGAAGTTACACGTTGTGTTTCTACAAGGTTCTGGGCAGATGTATTCAGTCTCAGAGTTCAAAGATGTCAATATCTACAAGGAAGTTGAGACTGGATGGGTTCTCTTTTTCTACTATACTAAGAATCATTGTGATTTTCTGAAAAGTGGTAGTGAAACTATTATGTTGCTGTTAGCAGCATAGAGTACAACATCTTCATTCTGTAAATCAACATAAATTCTATCTGTTATGGAAGCATACATTTTATTTAGAACTGGAAAAGAAAATGGTTGGTCTTGTGTGTACAGTCCATAGAATCACTACTGACATTTTGTATTGACAATATTAACAACAAAGTAATTTGCTCCATTCACATAAAGATCAAACATTTACTTGCAAAGTATTACAAATTAGCCTAACTGAACCTAGGATAAGGTTTACCTTCTGTGCTGAGTAAGGACTGGACCTTAAGAGCCAGTTGTCTACCAGCAGGTGGAGCTTGAGAATAATTTTTATGGTACCAGGTCAAATATAGTCATATTTTGCTGTAGGTTTTATTTCCTCACAGAGAGAGCACGGTTTACAATAATGAATGCATTATTTGGTACCATTAACTCCAGGTCATGCCATTTCTGTACTGCAAAGACTCATGGAGAGGAAAGTTGCTGCAAGAGTCAAGGGATCTCCTCTGCCTGCCTGTGGCCCGGTTGACTGCAGTTGAGGTAGGGATGATTTTTGGCAAGTACTTGCTGTTTCTGGCTGGGTTTCCAAGGAGAAGAGCCTCTCCTATCCTCTTTTTAGCTCTCCGCTTCAAATACTGCTACTTGGTTGAAGTAAAGCAAGATGTGCTTAGCGTGCATCCTATTTCATAGCACTTGTCTCTTTCACAGGAAAAGCTTAGTCTTGCACCCAGATATGTGCTGTCTCTTAAGTTCCTGAGGAAGAAAGGTTGTGTTGGAATTCGACAATACTGTTTTACTCAGTGGAAACAATCATATGTGAATACTTGAGAAATGAATTATTTTAACATGGTTTTATTACAGAAGATAAAAATTTGGTCATGTAAACTAACACAAAAACTTTTCAACTAAATTGGAACAGGATGAAACTCTGACAACTTAACCCAGTTTGATTCAGGATCCCGGGCCTTTACGTCTCCTCTTTTCCTTCATCCTCTTTTTTTCTACCTTGGAAGTTTATATCCCATTAACATTTTCTGCTTCCTTCCTTCTACTTAATCAAGTCAGTTGCTGGCCATTGGATGGCAAACCGTCCAGCTTGCCTTGGATAAATGCCCTTCATGGCCTGCTAGCCAGCTCTGGTACATGTGTCACTACAAACATGTTTCATCACAATTGGTAGATAGATTAAACTGTTTCTCTTGCTCTACTTTCTGTCTAACTACATGTCCAAGACTGGTTGTAGTTACAGCCTTCTGGAGTTTCTAATTTAGTTCTGATCCCCTGAGTCACAGCTTATTTTTCTAGAGAGCAAAGATATTGTATGAAAATGGCATCTCTATTTTTGGAAATAACTTGTTCTTTAACTTAATGAATCAGAAGGATTACAAAAATCAGTTATTATGGCCTGTGGTATTTCTCCAAGGTTAGATCAGGAGTCCTTTCTTCTGTGCCAGACTTCAGAAACAAGTATTTTCAGAGGTCATACACCCCATAGACCCATCTAGAATTGCTGAGTAGGAAGACTTCTTTTTATCTGTGAAAGAGACTGAATTTATCATCTAGGACATATAGCTTGATAACACAGCAAGAATATAATTTGTATTTGTGAAGGTACTCTCAGACAGACTTGCCACTTGGTGGATTTTTTTTTTAAGATTTTATAGTTTATGATCATGAAAATATTATCTAAGATTAATAAACAATACTGAATAAAGAAAAATACAATGGGAGAGCAAAACAAAAGGCACACGGTAAGATTTTTGGAAAATGTTTATATAAATATTTGAAGTCAAGTCAGTCATAGATTTGCACTGTGAAATGTGTCAGTGGCATTTATAATATAATAAAGAGGTATAAACGAATTGCAATGCACTAGCCCAGAAAAAAAAAGTGTAGGTTTTCTTGGCTTAATAAAACAAAAATGGATTGAAAACCAAATCCTGCAGTAAAAAAAAGATTATTAACATTGCAATGTCAGCCTTCATGAGTTTTAAGATTGGTTTCATTTGCTTGCTTTGTATATATGAGTTCCTTTGTAATAATAGCCTTGTGGTAGCTGTCAGTTAATATCAGCTAATAGCTGATAGCCCTAAGTTCCGTTATGATAATGGGATAATAAATATAGTTTTATTCTAAAGGACTCTAGTGTAATTCCATATTTAGAATAGATAGGGATCTCAAGAATTTGATTTTGCATTGCTCTGTTTGTGGCTATAGATATTATTCACAGTACAAGATTAATTTTCTTAAATGCTCGTCTATAACACTAAACCTTACAGGTTCTGAAGCTCAAAAATGTAGGTAAGATATTTGCAGGTATCATAGACTGGAAACAAAGATATTGAAAGAAGTGACTGTGACCAAGTCAGCTAAAGGAAGACCAGCAGGTCAAGCTGGAATGGACTGTTCTGGTGACATCCTCCTCCAGCTTCCCAGAAGCAGGTGCTTCCCCACAGAGTCTGAACCCTCATACAAGGGAAATAGACACAGCAACAGCCCAAGCATCTCAATTTTTCAGCTGTTATGCTCAAGGTCTTCTTACCAGCAATACACATGTAGATACAAGATTTCATCATTGGTCTAATTTGACAGTCTAATCAAAATACAGCAAAGGGTAATCCTTAGTCCAGTGACCATAGTCCTGTGACTCATAGTCCAATAACATGTGGAAGTAGTTATAAAGAGAACCCACTGCAGTAGGTGGTCCTTTTGTCTGGTGCTGTGTTCTCCCTCCCAGACTCCTAAGGGTGATGGTAGCAACCTTATTCTGTGAGAAAGGCTGGAGGGAGTTGTCAGCTTCCTGAACACTTCTCCAGGAATTGTTTGATACTGATGGTAGAGGTCCTTCCTCTTGTGCTCTTGGAGTCTGCTTGGGTTTACTTGCTTACATTTTCTTAACGCTGTGTACATTAGGCTTCTTTTTATTGATTCTCAGTCTTTCAGCTTTCTGTTCCTTCTGCTACCTTTACATTAGTTGATCCACAAGTTTTCTTACCTTCCTTTTATTTTCTCCTATTCCGCAGGAGAAGGGCGTGAGTGAGCAGCTGGATGAGCGTTTGGCTGATGGCTAGGGTTCATCCACCATATCTACAAAAGATTGTTGCCGTTCCTCTTCCAGCAAGCCCCGTTCAGTAGCTGGGCGGGCCTGCGGCTATCTGCACCCCAGGGCCATCGAGCACAGACACCAATATGAGGATGCAGCAAATGGCGTTTATTCAAGTGTGCAACCACTTTATATACCCATCTTGTCTCGTGTGTGTTCTCGCGATAAGCAAGCTAGCCACCCAGCTTCTATGCCCCGCCTATGTTTTTGTGCCAGCCCGCGATCTTCCGGGCACCAGCCCCTACGAAAGATATCTTGGAATGAGCTCTAAATTTTGGAAAGAATTATGCAGCAGTTTTCTAGTTACGTCCATCCTTAGTCTTCTATTTCCTCCTTTGCAGCTTTTCCTCTGCTGTTAATCAATATCTCATATTCTCTTTGATTTCTTTCTTTTCCCAGTCTTTCTGTTTCTCATGTCATCTTGCTTCCTATTGGTTTCATGCCTTCTGTTTTATTCTTACCCTTCACTACTCCTCCCAGTCTTTCTCTCTGGTCTGCTGAAGTTCCCAGCTTCCCTACTTTCTCCTTATTTTTTCTTTTTCTGTATACAAACCTGTGTGCTCCACCTTGGAACTAGAAAGAGCACCAAGATCAAAAAGAAAATTACCTCCTTGTCCAATAATTTGATCTATCAGTTGCTGGCTGATACAGTGGTTGGGAAATATCTTTTCCAGCCTGGCTGTTGGCTGGCATAAACTCATCCGTTTAGGTGCAATTATTTTGTTCCTTGTTCGTTCCAAAGCTCTCCTGCTCTGATAACTCTGCTCCAGGCTTTGTTTAAACTAAATAGCTCTTCCTGAGGCAAAAAAAAAGTGTCACGCAGGAGTTAGTTTATTGCAAGGATGAGAGACTATGGAGAAGATGAGAAGTCCTGCACCACAATTATGACCCTATTGATCCCAAAGAGTGCTTTGGATCTGGAGACAAGCAGCATATGGCAGGGACTTGTTCAGTTAGCTTTAGAGAGGATAAACTCTGAATAATGTGAATGTGAGCTATAAACCTTGGGGAAAAAAAATGCATATAGCATCCTGGAAAGGCCAAATGATATATTTAAGCTGGCATAACAGTAGTTAGGGCCAGGTTGAAAGTAAATGTCCACAGTGGTTGAAGACCAGGGCTTCTGTTCTTAGCTAATCTAGTTTATGCTATCTTGAGATGTTCATTGGACTACAACCACATTGATACTCTTTTTTTCCTAAATTATCTATAAACTTCTTGGGATTCCAGGTTTGTGGAAAATGACTTGAGGGTTCAAAAGTTTTTAGAAAGGGACTGATGAACAGAGAGACAGACAATGTGACTCATTAACATTGTTTCTGTAAATAGCCCAGCTTTGAATGTGTTACTAAGAAGAACAGGAGTACTTTCTCATACTAAAGCATTTTTCTTAGAAGAAATATAGATGAAAGTTTTTCTGGTTTTGCAGTTTGACCAGGTCAGAGAGATTCCAAAGCTCTCCAGATAAAATAATTTTTTAAAATTCCACTTTACTGGCCACGTTCTTTAGAAGAGTAAAGTAAAAAGTTAGACAGTCATTAATACTGTCTACTGTACCTTAGCTTGCTGTTGAGTTTTAAAATGGTTTAGGGATTTTTCATTCATAGAAATGTCATTTTTAAAGATGTCCAGTTTTCCCCAGGATATTAATTGCTAATCAGCTGATGCCAAGAAAAAGATTACTTCCTATGGAATTATTGGGATATTTATGGGAGAGCAACAGAAAATGTTCTGCGGCAAACATAAAAGAATTAAACTATCAGAAAAAAAAAATCAGAGTAATATTCCACATTTTTCTCTCCCATCTAATTTATAGACTTTGAAAGATAGAAATTGTTCAGCTTGACTTGTCCTGTTCTTTACTGAGATCTCCTGGTCATATTATAATGACAAAATATATTAATTAGAAGGGTTAGGAGTTTGTATTTAGATTAACTTTAATTTTAAACAATAGAAATATTGCTGATTTCCACCACCTGTTCATCCAGACCTTCACATCCTCATTTTATTGATTTCTCTTCTCTGGTCATACTGACTCACACCTTTAAAAACTCTTTTAGCTCTATAATTTACTGATGACAGTATAAGGTTCTGAAATGAAGGAGTAACTTTGTGTAGAGAGATGTAACTGCATCTTCAGACTATAACTTGGTCAGAAGTAAAAACTAAACAAAATCAGGGAGTTCTAGGACAATTTTTCAAGTGTTTAAAAATTCTCAATTTCATTCAGTACTAAAAATTTAATGTCTAAATAAGGTTTTAATTTTCAAAAGCCTCCAACAATTCCTATTGCAGATAATATTCCGATTGTATTTAATATTATTTTTCTTTTTGGTTAAAAAAGCAACGGTGTCTAGAATCAGAGAAAACCTTATTCCAAGGCTGCTGATATTTTTTCATTTAAGCATCATGCCATAACACAAAATCAGAAAAAAAAAAAGCAAAAATGCACATTTCTACCAAAGAAAAACAATTAAGATACTGAGGGGTTTTTTTTTAAAGGTCAATGAATTTTATATTATTTTATATAATGCGGGCTGGATAACTGCCAATTAATTTGAAATGCATATAAATGCCACTACAGAGAAATGGGTGATTTTGTGCTCCTTCAGAAAAATTACTTTCTGCTCTTTCCAAGCTATTGATTTATTTAGTTTATTAGCATGTTATATATATATTTGAAAGGTCATTTCTTATAGGAATTTGCAATAGAAAACTTTTATGACTTCACAATGACAAGCTTCAGAGCTAAGAAGAAGGAAGGATGGAAATCTTTTTCGGTTATCTGAACTGTTTTATTGGTAGTATTTACAAGTGACACACTATAACTTAAATGGATGCAAGAAACTAAGCTATATTGCTGTATCTCCCTCCAGATAAAAGCTTGACATAAGCTATTATAGTAATAAATTTTCAAATTCTTTTTCTAAGTGACTGAACTTTTAACAGGTCAGCAATGAAATCACCCTTGAAGTGTGAGGGGCTTTCTGTTCATGAACTGAATTACATTGGTTTGAATTTTGCAACAAGTGTTCATTTACAATAAAGAAGGAATTATCTTCTGAAGATGTTCTTGGTATTGAACATAACAGAAACATATATACAGGGAAATATTTAAAAATTCTGTATTAATATATATAAAAAAGTAATTCCAAGCCTGTATACTGGATCTGCTATTTGAACTAGTTTATTTGGTTTGAACTGAGATATAAACCACCATCAAACTGGTCTTGGACAGTGCATCTACTCTGTGAAGCCCTGCAACTGAATCAGGACTGACAATTGGGGTCTTTGCCTGCCACATGCTAACAGCTGCCAACAGTGTCCTACAAGTTACAGAATTGCCTGCTGCTATGCCCAGGAGCTTCTTACTCATTCAAAAAGACATTGGTTTTTTTAATTCACCCCTTTTCTCAGATGCTGTTTGATAAAAGAACCATATTCTTTTACAACATATTACTGTAATCCTCCCATGCAATGTGTCCTGATATACTCCATCAAAGTTTGCTTAGGTGGGAGGCACAACTCCTATACATGTACAGTCAAATTGTAGCCTGTTCAGACTGTTGAGAACTGTGAGTGGAAATCAGATATGCCCACAGAAAAATGAGAAGTCTGAAAGTTCTTTCTCAAAGCACCCCCTTGAAAAATTGGGCTCTGCTTTGGAGGAGGAGACACAGTGCACCAGGAATAGTCTTTTCCTAGAGACCTTCACCTGTTTAAAGGTGTGCTGGAAACATGGTATTGGAAAGCTGTTGTCTTCCTTTAGTTTCACCCACAGTATTCAGCTCAGCTTAAGTTAGACTTAATTTAGATCGCTGTGGTGGTTCAGTAAAGCTGTGATGGTTCAGTCCCTGCTGGGAGCTGAGCCACATGGCCACTGCCGCTGCACCCCAAGTCAGACAAAGGGAAAGGCAGGAGTGACTGAGAATGCTTTCTGACTTGAGATAAAGAGATTTTAATGCAATGACACACAAGAAACGATTGCAGTAACAACAGCAATAACAACAGTGAGAAAAACAACGTACAAAATAAGCGATACCATGTGGACAAACAGACGGAGTGGAGCGGCCGCCTGCGTGTGAGTTGCACTGCGGAACCGGAACTGGCCCTGGGGCATGATGTGAGCATGGTATGGAATAGCCCAGCTGCACCAAATTAACCCTGTCCTGGCTGAACCAGGACATTATCCACCCCTTATTCTATACCATCTACGTCATGCCCCGCAGCCATTTAACAATCAAATCGAAATGTAATGCAGTTCACTGGACATTCTCCCCCAAAATTAAGTCCCCCTGAGGCACACACTGGGCTTCTCCATCCTCTTGCATCATCCACCAGATGCACCCAGGTCCCTGAGCAAAGCTAATCTCATGGATGGGTTTGCCTTTGCCTGAGGCAGGACTGACCCAGACCATTTTTCCCAAAACAATCATATATGAAATGGGCTCAAGCACAAGCTCCAGCCATATCAAAAGTGTATGTAGATTTCTGCCAATACCATACAGCATTTTATTGTAAGAGTTTTCTTTCTCATAAATTTTAAAAGAAGAATAAATCAGTGATAATCTTAAAATATCTCCGGTTACATAATGGGTCATCAAATTCTATCTAGCAATTATGTTGATATAGAATTTATAGAAAATATCTTAGATTTAATTTAAATGTTTCAGGTGCTAAAGAAGTGGTAGAGGTTGTGGCAATGACTTAAGAAAAAAAGATGAATTATAAATTAAAAAGGTTCAGAAAGTTGCTAGGTAAAAGATGAATCCTATAAAAAGGGATCTTGATAACTGCTGTGTTGTGAAAGTTGAAGGGTATCTCATTTCCCTTAGCATGCTCCAAGGTAGGTAGCCAAAGGAAAGGCACAGCAGTTGGAATGGAAGGCAGGCTTAGAGCAGAGCTCTGTTTGCAACAGAAGGACATCTGGAGAAGCTTGTTCCTTTCAAAGTGTTGTATAAGTACAGATGTTCAGGCTCTCGGCTGAAAAAGAAAGCCACATTTTCCTGTTGCTAAGCAAGACACTAAGGTTACTACTCTAGTGAAATTCAGAAGCAGTCATTTTCATTGACTGCCTATGTTTCTGCTTGGTAGGCAGATGCTGGGTCCATCCCTGGAGTAACCCAAGCATTACTCTTAGATTTCCATTCCCTGTAAATCTGACATTAAGATGCAATTCGGTGGCTGCAGATAGAGAGCAAGTGTCCCAGTTTGTGCTTTGCTTGCCACATCTACCTATCCCATTTTCCTTCTTAGTGCCCTCATGTATCAGGTGTCCACCATCAGAAAAAGGAGATAGCTAGAGGTTCTTTCTTACAGGCCTGAAACATGATATGTACCATCTGCAAACAGCTTGAATTCAGGTTAAAATTGTTTTGCCTAGAAAAACACTGTGCATAAGTAGAGTCAGATCTGAGAATTACCTCACACTCCAGTTAGCACTCAGGGACTTTCATATTAGGGAGCCCATACGTTTCAGTTTGGCCTATTTAAACCTATTATATAACTTAAGTCAACTAGGCAGTTGCTAGTCCTGAAGTCTTCAGCAAGATCTTTTTAAGTATAAATTCTGTAAGACTGGACTCATCTCTGTCTCAGCTCAATTCCATCTACTTACCACTTTAACAACCCTCTGGTATCTGTTTAATAGCTGCAAATAATTTTGAAATTCGGTTTATATGCTAAACCTTATGTTTAGTTCACAGCAATCAGGAAAGGCCTTTAAAAATTCTTTCTTAGGAGCTCTTCTGCATTCTGATGGAAGCCTGTTTTGTTCTGTCTGATGTACAAATTTTATTTTGGTGTCTTCAGCACTTTCTGGGGCAAGCTTGTCTGACAAACTGTGGAGACAGACTCTCATGAGTATCACCCACCCAAATAGAGAAAGGAATAACAAATTAAATTGTCATTAATTTGCTCTCAATTTAGCTGTCAGAACTAAATAATTTTAATTTGAAGATCATGTTAAATAGACATGTGGTTCTTGGAATAGTAAGAGGATTAGACTTACCCTATGGAGTCTGAAGTTCTGAAGTACAAAATTGTAACACTACACTGTACACTACTTTTCCAGGGATGCTGTATCCAGCTAACTTTTTCTTTTACTTTGTTTTGTCAGAAAAGAACAAATACTCAACCAAACAAAAAAGCACTGGCAGAGAAGTGTTAACATACATGATGCAAATCTTTACATAGTGCTTATTATGTTTAAAAAGTGCTTCCCAGAACAGGAACGAATGGGGAGACACACACATACGCTAATGCACATACCCTATTGTCATGATCTGCCCCCTAGATGTCCCAGGTCCGCCCACCAATGGATGCGGTCCACCCACTGGGGTCCCAGACCACTCCCCCAAACAGAATCTGAGGCACGGCACCTTCCTCCAACATCTCAATCGGTTACAGAAACCAGGAAACACCCCCTTAAGAAAAATATATATTTATTTATCCAAGGCAGCTATTCTATGAAGCACCCTTATATACATG
>JAVSBS010022882.1:20804-35341 GCA_033124195.1 Coracias cyanogaster | reverse complement strand
ACTGCGGCTGTGGGGGGGGGCGGGGAGTTCTGTAAATACCCGCGGGCCGGTTTGAGGAGCCCCAGGGGCCGCATCCGACCCGCGGGCCGTAGTTTGAGGACCCCTGTTATATGGGAATCAAGGTGCTAAAACTCCAGGGCCAAGCATATGCTCCCAGGTTATACAAAGCTGAAGGACACTTTCCCTAGGGAGTGGATCTTGGCTGTCTATGCCATCAGCTCCCTGGAACCATCCTGGCCTTGCTGTGGTCTGGGTGAATTACCATGCTGCCAAATGGTTATTGGGCACAGTTCAGGGGTTAGGATGGATAAAAGACATGTACCAGACCCTCTTGCAGAGCAGGAGCTGAAAGTTATACTTACAGGAAGGTTTATGCCTGTTTTGACCTTGGTACTAGAGCACCTTTAGTTTACTAGTAGGTAAAGCCATCTTTCTGTTCTTCCCACTCTCCTGAGCCATGCTCACAAGCAGGGAGCTCCAGCTCCGGATTTTCAAGTTTCTCAGCTCCATGGCAAACGCCATGAAGCCTGTGAGAAACCCTGGCCCCACATTTACCACCACAGTGATCTGCCTGACAGCCGCTTTCCAGTCTGACATAGAAATACAAGACCTGGGGAGTAACACTGGCTCCAGAAGTCCGGTAGGCAGGGTTACTTTGAAACGTTCTGTGTTTTAGTGATTATGAGAGCTTTTTGCTCCTTCTATTAGGAATGAGATGACTTTATGTTCCCTCTTTATTTGCCCAACAATAACAAAACAAATATGCAAAAATTCTGAGGTTAGGGGCCAAATACTAATTAAGGCATTTTGCAGACAGCTGTCCATTGATCATGCCATTATTGACAAGGTTAATATGGATTTTGATACCCTGCAACACTGAAAAAAAAATAAAGAAAATAAAAGAAAAAAAACCAACCAAAGAAACAAATCCAAAAGCCATGGCATTTACACAAATCAAATATGAAAAAAGGCATCAAAAATCTTTACGTCTACATAATTATCATGTCAGATAAACTTCTATTTGAACTTCTGGTACAAAACACACACACACATACACAGAGAAAGTAAGCTGAAAAAATGGGCATGGTTTCATAGACTTAGGATGAAGTAAGGCTCATTATATAAATAATGCATTCACAAGAAAAGAAGCACATGTGAATGAAAACATAATAAAATAGTAAAAAAGAACAAGTGCAAGACATGACACTTCATTTCAGGAGGACCTGGGAGATCAATACCTTAGTCTGCATAATATTATTCACATCTATTCAGAAAGTATGACCTGAAGAATGAGTTGATGTGCATCACATTTTCTTTCAAGTAACTGGGATGCAGTGAAAAATCTGTAGACAAGGTCATATTTTTTTTCCTCCTATGAAAAATGTGATATTAAGATGAAATTTATCTGAAACTTAACTTCAACGAAGTTACAGTTGGGGTTAACTCATGCCTGTGCATTTACTTATTTAACCTGTCATGCATCTTCTTTTAAAATTCCTTCATCCTGCTTTGCAAGTTGAAAAAGAATTGCATTATACAGGGACAGCTTGATTATTTCAGTTACTGTGTTCTTGTGCATTTTGAAAAGTAGAATCCCAAATATTGTCTTTCCTGTTTTACTGGTTAAGCACTTAGATTGCCACAAGGCTGGACTGAAATTGTTCAGGACATGATGAGACTCTGGATTTTCATGAGCTTTATCAGCCAGTCAGAATTCATGCAAGGCAGCCAATATATTAGAATGAAATGTCAATTACAACACTCTTCACTGTTACAAGTTTCCAAGGATGACTGGGAAGTAAATGCATGATGGTTGGAAAAATTACTTTCTAGTTTAGCTGTAATACTGGCAACCAGCAAAGGGAGAAATCTTATTTTCTGTTCAATCTATTTATGGGTCTGCACATCTGCGCAAAGCTCAGACAAAAAGACACGCTTCTTTAACTAGGCCAAGGTGTCCAGTCAATTTCTACAGTAACATGCCTTGCTACTATTTTCAATACAATGTCTTTCCATATAAGAATTACTTCTAGTAAAAAGAGAGCAAGGCCTTTAACATTCATTTCTCTTGCACAAATTGTTTCCACAATATTTATTCTCCCATTGAATTAACATTATCTTGACTAGAAATTAGAACTTCTCTCTATTTTAATGAGATCTTTGCAAAGACAAGGTGTTAAACTGGAATGACCTTACTACAACATCTCTTAATTCTTGATGGCAGCAAATGAAATGTGAGTGGACACAGAACAAATTGCTTCATTAGTGATATAGTCTATAATACCTAAGGAACTGTAACCCACATTTCCAATTCATGGACCATTTCATCTCATCATTTAACTCCCACAATGAAATTGCACTATCCATGTTAGCTAACAATATACTTACTTGTCACATTATGAGGATATGCTATTTAGCAGCTTATAATGGATATTACAAATTGTGTAAAACATTGCCTTCACTTCCAAACACAGAAAGATCAACATATCTTAAAAATATTATGTGGCTGAGCATATTTTAAAAATATTATGTGACTGAGAACATATGAGAAGGCTGTCGCAGGTGAAAATATTGACATAGTTATGATTTAGTAGTAATTTAAGATTTATTGATGGTGAGAGGTAGATCAAGAGTTTGACTTTTAGCAGCACTTAATCATTAAGCAATTTAAAATTAACAAGGTGATTCAGTAAAATAAGTTATAATAAAAATAGCAACATAATTACAGATTCAGTAATAACAAGATCCACGCTAACCTGCTACAAGGTATCTTTAGTCTATAATATATGTGTATGCATATACATATACATAGATATAACCACAAAGCATACAAACACACATACAGAGTTATTTAGATCCAGTGGAATATATATACATCCACATTTGTGAAAGCAAATGTGTATATATAAGCAAATAGATAAAAAGAGAGGTGGATGAAAGACAGGCTAGCCTATAGTTAAGATTTCATTCTTCTCAAGTTTAGAGTAAATACTCATAATGCTTCAGAATTCTCAACTAACAGTAATTGAGTCTTGGGAAGTCTGAATTCATCCTGGCCCTTTGTGAAATTTGTGCCTAAGAGATGTCTCACTCAGGGAAGATACTGGACACAGCCCAATGCAATCCAGGAGAGCTCAAAGGGTCTCACTTTAGGATCGTTATTTATAGGGTCTGAAATAATTTACTTTCATTAAGATATTTTTTCACTGGCCCACCTGGGATGTAGAAACATTCTGTTATTTTCTGCCAGTTGTGTGGACCCAGAACTTGTTGACTTTCAAATTTTGATATTGCCCTCCTGTTGGCCATGACTCTGATGTAATAGGCTATCAGGAGGTACCTAATTCCGAATTTATAAGGACAGGAGTGCAAGGTTTAGGAAAGAGGGGGACCAGCACACCAAGGAGACACCTTAATATTCTCATTTGCTGTCTTTTGCACTCCGTGCCTGACTTACCCTGGGTTGGTTCATGGCCTAGGAAATGGGAGAGAAGAATTGCATCATGTCTCAAGTGGGCTTTGAGTGACGGGGACCGTACCATGCCACATCAACATCTGGATTTCCACTGAGAAATCCCTGTGTTTGCCAAGTATTCTACTCAAAAGTCTAATTATTCACATCAGCAGTAGGGCATCACGGGTCTCATGAAAAATAAATGTCAATGATCAATAAACTTATTAGCTATAAAACTCATCTAATCATTAGAAAAGAAGTAATATTTGGGTTCAGAGTCTGCTATTTACATAATTGCTGTTGAAGTGTGAAAATTGTAATAGCAAAGCTCTTCCTGGGAGATATTTTGTTCAGCAATTTTGACAATTAGATATATTTATGTGCGTGTGGCACTGTGTAGCTTTGTGTAATTAACTTTCTTTTAAATATAATTATTAAATGAAATACTTCATGGCTCACCACAACCATAAAGGCAAGCACATAGAAAATAGGAAATGACAGATTTAAGCTCACTTTGCAGCTTCAGTTCAGCATTCTTGCTCTTATAGTAAGTTCTTAAATAACATTATGTAGAAAATGGTGACAAATCCAGAAAAGATAGTTAGTTTTCATCTCAACTACAAATCATATTTGCTTTCATTACGGCTCTGTTTTTAATTCAGCATCCAGCCTGTGCACTGAATAAAGGAGATATAAAAATACAATAAGAACAATTAATACATTAACGGCACATATATATACAAAGGTTGAAAAAAGATGGTATACTTAATCTCAGCTGTGGGAAATATCTCTTAAAAGAAGAGAAAGTAAAAGAAAAATTTTTTTAAAACTAAACTTCCTTGCAAATAAGCCAATAATTCCATATTTCAGCATGACATTGGAAGTCAATAGATTTTAATTCAGATCTCTTAAACCAGCAGCCTACACCACGAGCTTTTGACAAAAAGCATAGGCAATGAAGGTAAGTTATTCTTTGTGCATATCAACTACCAGGGAATGGAGGGCAGGGGGAGAGGTCAGACAAAATATCTTTGAAACTGCTTAACCATCCCACCATCCCATCTGAAGCATATATATCTCAGGTCTTACAGTGATGAATCCAGAACAACCAGCAAAACCACAAGAATGACCTGAAACCCCTATCTCCCAGCTCTGCTACCCCAGTACCAAAGACATGGTTTCAGCTGCAGTACTTCAGCAAGGTTGGTGAGGCTTAGGAACTTGCTCTACACCTAAGCATGCAGAAAATTCAATAGCAGGCTTTTTGATGGTGTGCTTCACTGTATATGAACCTGTAGCTTTTCAGAGTCTAATAATTTTTTCCAAACTAACTGTATTTTCATGAGCATAGAAGAAAAGCACCTTGACAAATGTAGTGCTCCTAAGCCCAAAGGCACTAGACTACTTCAAAGAAACAAATTATAATACTCTTTTTAAAAGAAAAATATTTTTCGTCTCCTAAATTAATTTTCATTTTAAATGACTGAGACATTTTTACTGAAGCATTAAAATAAAATAGCTACTCAAGATGTGGAAAAATTTACACTTAAATTATCAGTGTTTGAGGAAGTTATAATAGACTTACAATGAAAAATTGTATATATCAAACTTTACCCATAATAATAGGCGTCATTTCCACTATCCAAGCTCAAGATAGGAGTCATCTTATGAGCTTTATGTCCTCTTTGCACTCAGTAGTTCCTTTCAGTCAAAACTAGGTATTGTTGAGGGATAGTTTGCCCTAGTTTGCAGGACTGCAGCTTGCTGTGATAAGGTAATTAAAGGTTTGCCTTGTTCCACACCCTCTGCAGTCCTCCAGGACTAGCCCAGGCACCTTTCTGTTGTCCTCAAACGCTCCCACATGCCACCACACCACATTTTGAGACATGAGGCGCATATTCTTACCCGCTCTCCATAAAAACCTTATAAGCCAATTGTGTCATCTATCTTTGTGTATTTCAAAACAAAATGTCATTTGCGGTGTTTTAGCCTCAGCTAGCACCTGAGGACCATGTGGCTGCTCCTGCTGCCCTCCCACCCTTGGAAGGGAAGGGGAGAAGGAAGAAAATTTTATTATTCTAAATACAAACCCCATGTGTTGAGATAAGGAGAATTCAATACAGCACAAGGAACAGTCAGAAGAAAACAGTAACAATAACAGTGAGGAGACAATGTAAAAAACAAGAGAGATAAAGCGTACAGACTGTGAACAGAGGTGAGCATGAAAACCAGGGGCTCAGACTTCAAGGTCCCGGCACTGTGGGCATGATGTCAGCATGGTATCAGATAGCCCATTGGCTGGTTCGGATGTCTATCCTGGATATGGCTCCGTCCCAACTCCTGGTGAAAATTAACCCTATCCTAGCCAACCCAGAACATCGTTAAAGACCTTTTAGGTCATAAGGCCACAGAGGAGAGCTGGATCAGCTGATATGCAAAATTGATGTGTCCAGCCCATTGGAGAGTGAGGTTGCACTGAAAGGTGAGTCATCCTGTACCACACAGACTAGGAGGCAAGGAGATCAGTCCTTGAGCAGGGGCTTTAGTAGCATTGGCATAGCCAGAATCAAGCTGACATTGATTTAGAGAATGAAAGGATGGTGAAAATACTCATTTTTCATTCTATCAGGTCTATGTACATTGATTCAGTAAGTAAACATTTTAAAGCAGCTCTCATCCCTTAAAACAGTGCTGTTAATGAGGTCAAAAGCAGCATAAGTAATAAAGGTTAGCAGAAAAAATGTAGATGAGTAATCACACAAAAATCTATACACCTCCATGCAATCTCATTTGAAAATACTGTGGACAATTTCTTGCAACGGACATTCCTCTCTTTCTTTACTGGGGGTAATAAACCTTGAAGACTAAATGAAGGAAAGAAGGAAATGAGCCATTTAGTTCTATTAACTATTCTAACCTGACATGCATGGAATTATATAACAATTACTATTGAAAGGTAGAACACAACATTTGGATAGGGCAAAAATGGTCAGGCAATATAAAACTACTTCTGTTAATTTCAAAGCAGACTGTAATAGCTTAACACTGCCAATTTTAAGAAACTTGTCAAGTCACTGAGGAAGATGAATCAACAAAAATGAATTTGTGATTCATTAGAATTAAGTAATAATATTCCATTCTTTCAAGCACAGAGATACAGAGGTTTTTTAAAGGTTATTAAATACATCCTTCTGTGTATATTTGAGTGCCACCTTAATCTCGTCAACACTATTCAAGAACAGAGGTTTCTACTATGTTCATGAAGATTTCAAAGTACAAGATCAGTTTATATTGTGAAGGCCATAAATTCAAAATGTCCCTATTTGCTGTCGACTGTGTGTCCCATTTCTACCACTGCTACTCAAGCTGCCAGTAAACACTGTAAGGTCTAGATCTGCCATATAAATTCAAGCAATCAAAAATGTTAAAATTTAGAGGCATCATGCAAAGTGCCTCAAGCCACTTGAATAAAAGAAGGTCTACTCACTGCAGGATGTCAGAGTTCAGCCCTAACTAGACATCAGATTGCTAAAGGTGGTTTCAGATAATAACCCTATCTCTCTGCAAGCTTACAAAAATCCTGTTAAATGTCAAACTGATCACCAGGTACAAAAAGAAATTAATAAATGTAAAAGTCAGAATCAAGTATGCAGAGGAGAAAATATCCAATAAATGAAAAATGACCCAAGACTTATAGGCCATGACTCATTTCTCTAACAGCTGCAAAAATGTCAACAGCTGTAAAATATAAAAAGTCAGTGGTGATTTCATTAACAGTATTCTGTTACACTGCAGAGAGGATTGTGCTAGCATACACTTGAAGGACAGACATTCCCTTTAAAATTCAAATACATTAACTGGAACTTTTCCTCAGATTCAACCTACCTGCTGTTACCTACACAAGTGAAACTGGCCAACTGGAGGTCATTAATTTGTGGTCTCTCCGAATCTTTTTCTCAGTGAGTGGAGCACAACATGCTGGAGCACATTCTGCTCACAGAAAGAGCATCAGAGTCCAGGCACTCTGGAGTAATGATTGTTGATTATGCTAATTCTGCACTTACAGTATCAGTCGAAAAACACCCCGACACCAGTGCAGGCTGAGAACTACTGTATGTGTGTCCTTGAGCTTTTTGTTTTCCAAATGTTAGTGCCTCTGTTTAATAATTTATCCTGTCTTTAAAGCAGCCTTTGAAAAATGGAAAGCAAATACCCTGGCTGTGAAAGGCAAAAATAGCACTGTGTTTAAAATGCTAAATGAGGACTCAGCAAATCTGGGCTCAATATTTAGCTCTTCTCACAGAAGCCCTGACCGACCCTGGACAAACCAATAGAAGAAGTGTGAGAAAAGCACTTAACATGGCCTGAGGAAACTGTCTGGTTTATTTTATAGCAAGTTGCCAAAGCAAAGACATTGTCTCTTATTACCCACAGGTATGGCGTTCATACACCAGGACATCAGTAGGGACTTCTGGATGCTACTTTAATACAGCTTTACACCACATCAAAGGTCAAGTAATATTTTGGGATTCAATACATTTAACATTGCAATGCATAGGCTGCCTGAATGCAGTAGAAATCTCACAGTTGTCCATGCACAAAGTGAAGAAGTGGCTGAGACGCGGGACTGACTGCGGTGCTCTGGCCACACCTTTCCCTTACCAAGGAGCTCTCCCACGTAGGACCAAAAATCCAATATGCTGATAGAGGTTAAACTAATCAAAAAGTTGAATGCCTGAAGAACTGGAATGCTAGCACAGCCTGGAAGGATTTCTAATAGCTAAGATCTCATTAAAAGATAGTGTTTGCATGTATAGACAGACAATAGTGAGATAGGCCTCACAGGTTATGATTGACAGTGCACCTGCACTCTCCATCCACTAGAGACCTATAGGTTTATGGTTCAGTGACTAAGGATGTGATGCTGCTTAATTTTAAACTGCAGAAAAGCAGCACAATACTATGGTTTCCTTCTCTTGTTTTTCTTCCAGCACAGGTGACCTTATTCCATCAGGATATCGACAATGAATGCAACTGCTTCAGATACTGTTATAGAAGTTAATTTCTGGCAAAAATCTCCGTGTGTCCTCCTAGGCATCAACAACTGTTGAATGTCATCCTAGATCTCTATTAAATATTGTGAAAGTCAAGAGTCTGTAGTGGCAATTTGATAGGCAGAAGGTACATTTCATTATTCTCTCTTTTATGTGATATGTCAAAAGAGGATAAAGATGTCATTAAAAAAACCTCAAAACCTGTATTCAGATTTTCTACTCTAGTTGCCAAATTTAGGCAGAGATGCTGCACTATACTGTCTGTACTTGAAGTGAGCCTGGCAATCCCAAATAGTAAATGATGTCAAATTCTTGTCTTTTGGTCTTAGGCCTCCAAATATTCCTGAGAGTTACTTTGGCACCTACTACAAATGATCTGAATAAAACCTCAAGTTAAATTTAAGAGCTTTCTGTTCCAGGTGCCCAGAAATAGTATAATGAAAACCTCCAAAGAGATAGGAGTAAACACCTCTAGTAATTCTAGAGCATGTCCAACTGATGAATAGAACCTCAAAATGTGAACACTGCTTTAAGCCGAAACCAAACTGTTTCATAATTATTCAGGAAAAGACACCAAAGACACAGGGAAGGATATTCCATGTCCCAGGTGAGTGTTAGTTGCCACTATCAAACCTTTGACTACACTTGAATGGACACATGCCCCTCTTCCTTTGTCTTCATCACTCTCTCTATGTTTATTACTGAGACTTCAAAAGAGAGAAGGTGAATAATTAAATAGTTTAATTACAGGGAAACACATAGATCTGTCATACCCTTAATTGCTAAAACTGAAAAAAAGTCTTTCCATTAAGTTCCACAGATATAGAATCCAGCATTCATGTCCCAAACTGTTTCTGAATTTTCTCAGTCACTGTTAATAACTGAATCACTTTATAAACCATCTGAACTTCACTTTGAAGTAGGTTTTCTTTTGCTTTTTACCTCCATTTGGGAAATACCTATGCTATTAGTAATAAAACCTATGGCAGTAAGAATGCAAAAGGCAAACTCTACAAAAGCCAAGATTTTCAGTTATGCAGGAATACTGAAGATTACAAAAGCAAATAGGATCATCAAGAAGACAACTGCACAGCCTGTCACTAACCCTTCCTTAACTGATAGGTGATGGATGAGGTACAGGCTACCTAACTTAGTCATTTTGCTTTGTAATTATGTTGTTATCCCTTTAAAGTAGATTGGGTCATTTGCTGTTATGATCAGCAGTAAAAAACAGAGGGACACCTTATGTACCAGACTTAAGTGTTAAAATCACTACTACTACATTTAGTTGTATTTCTTGCCCCAAAGCATCTGGAGTGACTCGAACCCTTTAATAAAGAATCTGCAAAGGGAGGATACATGTCACACAAATGCAAAAAGTAAGAGTCAAGTGTTTAGTTAATGTCCCTTTTCCTGCCAAAGTTAAGGCTCATCTATACCACTTCATCACTTTTACCTGACAGGAGAAAAAGTTTGTCCCATTTCGGTTCAGATACTGAATCATAGCTGAAAATCCACTAATCTAAGGGAAACAGGCCTTCCCCTTTGCTCTCTAAAAAAAGGCTCATCTTGCCTTTAAGATCTCCAGAGTTGTGAAGGAGTATCCCACAATAGACATCACAGTGTCACACTCTTACTCACATTATCACTGCCTTTTCTTTATATGATCTTTTAATGCTAATGTTAAAAAATGATACCTACGTATATGAATATATATCTCTATACATATGCACATGTGTGCATAGGCTTGACTACTCATTATTATAGCATCATTTGTAAATGTGACAACTTTCAGGGACATTACAAAAGCTTTCTCCCACCAGCTGAGCAACTAAACCCTGAAATCCCCTTAAACCTATTCCTCCCATGCAACTAAAAATTTAGAGAAGAACACGGGAAAATGTAATGGAACACATTTCATTAAGCCATAAGGTACTTGCAATGCAAGTTAACTAAGAACAGGGTAATCCAGTCTTGAGATATGTGAGATAATTTTCACTCTAAAACCTTTGCTTAGATTCAAGCCTGGTACATTTTTGTCTTCTGCAATTTCAAGTAATTCCCACAGACTGCACAAAATGCCTGCCAGTACATGACCTTTACAGATATTAGAGTGACAGAGAAGTAATAATTGCTTTGCTATTTTCTTTCCCAGTCTCTTAGCTAAAATAGAATCAAAATTTTATAATCTATTTCAAATAGGCAGTAAGTCTCCAATATCCAATATTCTCAAATCTTTATTTTTACCAGAGGAATAAAGCCTTTATATAGTAAAGATCCCAATGCTCTTTCACTCAAGACATTGTTGAAAGCCCTTGAAAACACCACAGAAAGGGGACCAATGAATCTCTGATAAAATTCTTCAGCCGTCCTCCCGGCCCCAGGGGAAGTTCCCTTTCTTATGGATAGAAAAGCTATGTGAATATCCATCTTTTCTGCTAGTCTCTCAAGCAAGTCATGTTTCTCATCTGCCAAAGCCTGAAAACCTGTAGGTTTTTTTTTTTAAAAAAAAAAGCAAACCTGCTACTGAACAGGAAGAATGATTTACTCCTGAAAGAGCTTGCTTGTAGCTTTTCTGAGCTACCCTCAATGTGCCAGCAGGATCCCTACAGGCCTGCCTCCAACTATGGTGGCATAGCCCTACTGTGTCCCTCTACATTCTCCTTGCTTTATATCCTTGAAATAAAAAGAGAAGCCTACCCAGCGTTTCATCAAATGACTTTGTAAATCTAGCTTTCACCTTCATTTGCTATTAAATTTCCCTTGAATTCCACATGTTCTGTGTGTCTCAGCATGCTCTGGAGATTACTCAAACAACTAAATACTATATATGTTCCCCAAAAGAAATGTGGAAAGGCCACCAGGCTCTCCTTAGCCCATTTCTACTTTCCAGCCGGGAAGCATAAAATTCCTAATCTATTTCTTCTTCCATGAAACATTCTTTTCTCTTTCTAACTGGAACAGTATGACTGAGAAAACAGCTAAGGAACTACCAGTAACTCAGTCAGGTATATACAGATACACATTTAAAAAAAAAAAATTCCAGATTTTTATCCAATTTTCCTCTATAAAATTCTGTGATGTGTTTACCCTGGCTGTATGACAGGTGCCCACCAAAGCTGCTCTATCACTCCCTCTCCTTAGCTGGACAGGGAAGAAAATGTAAAGAAAGACTCATGGCTTGAGATAAGGACAGGGAGAGATCACTCTCAAATTACTGTCATGGGCAAAAGTCTTGACTTGGGGAAATTAATTTAATTTATTACCAAACAAATCAGAGTAGGGCAATGAGAAATTAAAACAAATCTTAAAAACACCTTCCCCTACCCCCTCTTTCTTACTGGGCTTAACTTCATTCCTAAATTCTCTATCTCCTCCCCACAAGTGGAGCAGAGGATGGGGAATGGGGGTTGCAGCCAGTTCATCACAGGTTGACTCTGCCACTCCTTCTTCCTCACACTCTTCCCCTCTGCCAGCATGGGGTCCCTCCTATGGGAGACAGTCCTCCATGAACTTCTCTATGTGGATCCTTCCCATGGACTGTAGTTCTTCACAAACTGATCCAACATGGGTCCTTTCTATGTGTTCTTTCCACAGGGTGCAGTCCTTCAGGAATGGGCTGCTCCAGTGTGGGTCTTGCCAGGAGCCTGCTCCAACGTGGCCTTTCCATGGGGTCATAGGCTCCTTCGTGCCCATCCACCTGCTCCAGCATGGGGTCCTCCATGGGCTGCAGGCAGATATTTTCTCCACTGTTAACTTCCATGGACTGCTGGGGACAACCTTCCTCATCACGATCTTCACCATGGGCTTCAGGGTTATCTCTGCTCCAGCACCTAAAGCACCTCCTCCCCCTCCTTCTTCACTGGTCTTCGTGTCTGTAGAGTTGTTTCTCTTACACACTCTCACCCCTCTCTTTCAGCTGCTGTTTCACAGAAGGCTTTCCCCCTTCCCGCCTTGCTTAAATCTGTTATCAGAGAGGCACTACCACCATCACTGATGCGTTCATCCTTGGCTAGTAGTAGGTCCATCTTGGAGCCAGCTGGCATTGGCTCTACTGGACACAGCGGGAGAAGCTTATAGCAGCTTCTCATAGAAGCCACCCCTGTAGCCTCCCTGCTACCAAAACCTTGCCATACAAACCCAGGACAAATTCAAAGCTTTAACTGTTTTTCTTTCCGACAAAAATGTCTGTAACATATTCATGAAAAAGTGATAGAATCATTCAGGTTGGAAAAGACCTCTAGGGTCCAACCTTCTTTGGACTTCTCCCCAACCCCTAGACTGTGTCTTGAAGTGTCACATCTACCCATTTTTTTAACACCTCCAGGCATGATGACTCCACCACCTCCCTGGGAAGTCTGTTCCAATGGCTAATCACTCTTTCAGTGAAGAACTTCTTACTGATATCCAATCTAAACCTCCCCTGGTGCAACTTGAGGCCATTACTCCTTGTCCTTTCATGAGTCCTTGATCTTCCAGTTCCTATTCACTGAATATTGTAAAATGTAATCAAGGACTTTGGTCCAAGTTTTTATTCATATTAAAGCCACAGAATAACTGATTATATGCTAATACATGTTTATGTTAACAGCTTTCCTGAATGACTTTCATTTGCTTGGGAATCCTTTCTGGTTTTGATCACTTCATTATTATTCCCCCCCAAACAACTTTCCATTCTGCTTAACATGTTCATAATTTAGTATCATTAAAGAATGACATCTGTACTTCCTCAAAATGTGAAAAGGCATTGACACTCATAATGTTGGTCCTGTTCAGGACATTCCCATATCCTCCAGCTATTCTCTCCAACACAGGAGGCAGAAATTAAACTTTTCTCTATATGCCATGTCCAAAAAACTGCCTATGAACTGATCACTTTCTACACATGCCATTTCTCAATATCCTCTGTATTAAGGCTTGCGAAACACAACGCATGCATTTCTTCATCCTGAAGGATTTGCATCTTGGGGCTGCTGTGTGCTAAAATCCACTATACAAGTCCTCAAATCATGCAACACTCAGCATTAGGACGTTCAGAAATACCACAAACAAATACAGACTGTCCAAAATATCCAAAGTAATAAATGTGGAAAATACAGTAACCAGGGAGATGCAGTTGTATTATTCATCTAGAAAAGTTCATAGGTACCTTTTAAATCACCTTGAAATTTACACCTTAAATCTTTCACAGAGATATTACTGGGAGGCTGCAAAAATGTTAGCAAAAGCAGTGAGGAGTATGTTTTATGTCTATTTTAACTCTAGAAAAAGGTTGTCATAAACTTAATAGAAAACTGAAATATAGAATTAGATGTTACATCCAGGACCACTTCCTACACTAAAACATTCCCAGATAAACAGTTTGCACTGTAAGAAGAAAAATCGACAGTCATTTCTCAGGTAGGTAGCACAAGAATTATAGATTTTGCATTTGAATCTCTACAATTTCAATAACTGGGACAACACATATATCTGCTGTGGTATTCTAGGAGAATGTTTTCACTGTGAGAGATCCTTACTGAAGCTCAACCATCACTGGCTATGGATATCTATCTTCTTCATCTTTAGTGAGACACATTGCTGGCATAAAACTTCAGGTTATTATCTTCTGTTGTTATTCCTTGAGAACTCATTTATTAGTTTATTTTGTCTTGCTTCTCTAGAAATAGGGTTTCGTTTTGTATTACTAGATACAAAAGTATCTCTACAACATTTAGAAGTTGATCTTTCTGCGGAATTTCTTTCCTCTAGAGTCCATTCCTGCACCAGGTACGTGATTTGCATGGTGCATGAAACAGTCTGAAGTCAAAGAGCTCTGCTGAGGTGAAGGATATCTTTCATATCTTTCCACTTTTAAGGAAGAGGGAATTCAGGTGTGTGGCTACTAAAATTGCCTTCACGTTTCTGATGCACCTCAGTTTAATGGATTGAGTGGTATTATAGTCCTTACCCTCTGTGGCAAACGGACCCACCATTTTAAAATGTCTTTTTAAGTCAGCTTAAACTACGACTCCCATGAATCATCAGGG
>JAVSBS010022882.1:9559-20704 GCA_033124195.1 Coracias cyanogaster | reverse complement strand
TCAACTACAAAGCTAGGGAAAAGGAGGAGGAGTGTGTGTGGGGGGCATTCTGTTGTCCTCCAGATCCAGCGCTACGCATCTTGGAGCCCTGCTTCCCAGGGAGGGGCCACATATCGCCTACTGATGGGAAGTAGAGAATAAATCTTTGTTTTCCTTTTCTTCTGCGCGTGAATTTGCCTGGCTCTGCTTCTGTTATTATTAACCTGCTTTTGTTTTGCCCACAATGGGGTTTTTTCTGTCTTATTTTCCTCCCCCTTTTGCTCTGCTGAAGAAGGAGAAGGAAAAAAAGGGGGGTCATAGAGTGGCTTGGTGGGCACTGGTGATCAGCCAAGGTTTACCTACCACAGTCTTTTTGGTGCCTGAAGCGCTAGGGCCCAAGCAATAGGCCCTAAATTGAAGTTGACATATGGATGAATCTCACAAGCAGGTTAAAGGATTAAGGCTGTCCAGATGCCTCCTACTATGGTCAAGGGCACGACTGGATTGGCCTCTGTGTTTGCCATCAAGAAGAACATTTAGCTCCTCTGCTGGCTGCAATCCAGTAGGCATTGAGTGGTGGGGACACATGCCATACCAGACCTTAATATGAGGGATGGCCTCTCTGAGAGCCATCCAGGAGGGGAGGCCAGGCCATGCATACCCGTAGGAGTAGTGTGAAGGTTGTGGTCCATCCATATGTCAGGGGACCGAGTGAAGCGCTAGGGCATGAGCAATAGGCCCTGAATTAAAGTTGACATATGGATGAATCTCACAACCAAACAGTGTGACTGAAACCAGCAGAGGATTTTTCTCTGCTGGGAAATTAGCTGATTAGCCGTGAGAACAGACCAAAGCAGATAGAGGTGCCTCCTCCTCTTTGAGTTTCTTCCCAGGCTTGGCTGACCTTGGACGGAACCCAACATGGAAGAAAAATAGCAGGTGTCCCGCTCTTGACATTATTTTCGAGGATTGCCTATGCAACCTGAATTGTTTATCCAACAGTATAAAAGCTGGCCCTGCTTGTAGTGAACTTGGGAAAAGCCAACCTGTGGGTGGACGCACCACGCAGGGTTTTCCCCTGAAGCCCCCCTCAACTGCTCGCTGCAACCAGGATTTCCAAGCAACGGCAGGACAGAATGTGTATATTGGATGGGACAAGGGTAATACTGGTAATGGATTGGATTGCTTCTCCTTTTGGTGTCTGTCATAGTTTGGCCATGTACCTCTGTGGAATGTATCATGTACTGCTGGTGCACCTCTCTGGTATTTGCCGTGGTGGTTTGTGCATGGCTATGGTGATATTTGGGGTATGGTTAGTCTCCCCCTTGATTGGGGAGGTGATTGCCTGGTTTCTTTTCCCTTCTGTTATTGAGTTTGTAGTTAACTTTGC
Source organism: Coracias cyanogaster (assembly GCA_033124195.1). NCBI lineage: Eukaryota > Metazoa > Chordata > Aves > Coraciiformes > Coraciidae > Coracias > Coracias cyanogaster. Next base: position 19,335 of record JAVSBS010022882.1, on the reverse strand, counting down.
TTTTCCTTTTGTTATATCACCTGTGGTGAGTGGGTTTGTCTCTTCTGTTACTGGCCATATAATACCATTTCTGCACCCCATGGGGATAGACAATAAAATCCGTATCTGCTTACACATCTGTCTCCTGGTCACTGTGGCGTTCTTTGTGCTAGGCTGGGTAATTGGCAAAACAGCTCCATACCACTGACCATAACCCTTTAAGCCCAAAAAATTGGCCCATGTTTTAACCACTTTACTGTCCATTTATCTAGCCCATACTTTATCAACGTGTTGGCAAGAAGGTTGTGGTAGACATTGTCAAAAACTTTGCTAAAGTCAAGTCAAAGAAGATTCACTGCTCTCCCCTCATCCACTGAGCCAGTCAGCTCATCATGAAAGTCTACCGGGTTAGACAGGTATGATTTATGATTTTCGTAAATCCACATTGACCACTCCCAATCACCTTCTTGCTGTCCATATATGTGGAAATTGTTTCCAGATTCCATCCATTTCACAAGGTGAGACCAACTAACATGTAGATCCCTGGATCATCCTTCTTGCCCTTCCTGAAAATAGAGTGCCATTTGCTTTCTTCTAGTCCTCAAGGACCTCCTTTGATCACCACGAGCTTCCTGGAATAACCAAGAGTGGTCTCTGAATGGCAATGGCAAGCTACCTCAGCACTTGTGGGTGCACCTCATTGCCCAATGGACTTGAGTGTGTTTAATTCATCCAAACAATCTCTAAACTACACTGTGGATAAGTCTTCATAACCCTAGACTTTGCCACTAGTCTCAGGGACCTGGGATTGCTGAAGGCAAATCTTGCACCGCAAAGGCTGAAACAACGAAAGTGTTAAGTACTTTGGCCTTTTCCTGTTGTTTGTCACCAGATCCCTTCCCCACTTAGCAGCAGGCCTGCGTTTACCCTAATCTTCCTTTTTTTTTTGCCCCTGATGTTCCTGTAGAAGCCTTTCTTATTGTCTTTCACATCCTTTGCCAGATCCAGCTCCAGGTGGGCTTTAGTCTGAGTGTGAAGTGTCTTCTGAATAAAACTGAGAATATGTCAGTTTCAAAACCCTTCCACTTTTATCAGTAAATGTTCCATTGGAAAATCTGGCTGCAAATACATTAGTAATTATATACTGCCAGCATCCTCTGTCCCTGGGACCTGTCATCATTATTTGGCTTTATCCGTACTATTAAGCTCTCTGAGTCTTCAAAACAGGTAACCATATGTCTATTCCAGGTGATCTGTTTGGATAAGTCTAAAAATGACTGGGAATTGTTCTTGATGGGAGTAGTAACATAAAGCAAAAGTGTGGCAAATAATATTCTAATAGTACAACAGCATGTGAGAAAGGCTTCCACAGCCCGGAAACATTTAATGGCATAATTTAATCTACATTTTAAGCATAGCTTTTGTGACTCAAGGTGAAGGATTAGTTACCTGAATGTATTATGATATAGCGCCAAAGTGACATTCATGGGGTTATGCTGAGTTACATCATATGCAGATACAAGACTACTAAACATTTCATTAAAAGTGGGGTGGGGGTATGTATATATTCTTCTGACTGTAGTTAGTTCCCAATTGGGACACATTCTTTATTCTGTAGGGTCTAATTCATGTTCCTTTGAACCTACTGGCAGGATGTTTATCAAATTACAAACCTATCCTAAGATTGGTGCATAGTTTCTTACCTGAGAATACACACTGTCATGCTAATCACATAGTTTATTTACTAATGGCTTTAGCCTTCCAAGCCTGTCCTGCTCTGAGGTTTGCCATAAGCTGTGTTAGTTGACCAAGCCTTCTACAGAGCAGAAGATGAAGGAGACACTTGCTTGTCCTTTTTATTATCAGGTTAAGTGTTGAAATAATGCAAGTGCTTGCCTTTCACTCTGTGGTTGGACTTATTTATATTGACAATGAACTCTTGGTAAATCACGTAACACTGACTGAATGTTTCAACAAACTCATATGAACTCGTGAACTCGTGGCATTCAATGCTATGGCATAAGTATGGAAGTACAAAAGAAGCATATGCACACACAAATTCCATATCCTCTTGGGTTAAAAATCCTTCAAATGAAAAATGGAAGGATAAAACCAATGGCTGCTGTGCACCCTGCACAATCCCACTGAAAATTGAATGTTACAGAGTGAACGCCAGTGTCAAGCTGGGCCTGGCATATCTTCAGAGGTACCCATTACATCTGCCCACAGTTCAACAATAGATCTGCTGTAATTTGAGCTGCATCTCAGCTGCATCTCCTCAGCTTTGTGAACAAAAACACAAGCAAGACTAATTCTCCCTGAATCCCCTGTGAGGTTCTCACAGCATATCAGAACATTCAGAGGGCAAACTCCAGCAAGCATCCAGGATGCTTCAGCCAGTAATAGCATGTGTTTTAGAAGTATGAAATACAGGCATGGCTCCATTCCTGTGGAAGGCAGGATGGCACATTACTGACCACAGTTTGCCTTCTCCATCTATGTGTTTTCTAATAGGTGATCACATTTTCTTAAAGAAACCTGTTTATGTAAACATTAAATTATGATTCCCTACGATTTTTTTTCAGATACACTTCAGAGTATTTTATTCATATTGATATTATAATATTAATATCTTAATGTTATAAATTTTTACAGTAAACTAATCACGAAACTCTGGAATTGTCTTCAAAATATGATGAGTCTTAGTTGCTGAGAGTTAAGGTTGGTTAGGTAAGAATTTAGTAGAAATAGGCATTAGGAAATTTGATTCTATACTCTCCCTTGCTTATAATCTACGGAACATTTTACTGCTTTTGTCATACACTTATTTCCATTGTTTTTAAAAACAGCATATTAAAGGTCATTCCTGGATATAAAGTTATGACTGAGAACACAGAGAGAGAAGTTGTATTATTTTTAACCAATGAGCAGACATGGCTTAGGAAAGAAAAGATCAAGAATGATATCTTTGTCACTGCTCCATGTACACAAGATGATTCAAACTATCCTGTAGTCAAGTGCTGTATTATAAGATAAATGCTTCCTAGCCACAACTCTTTGGCTCAGCAGTGATAGCATTCCTTCCTCACTTGCAGCTGTATAATACAGCCCCACTCCTTTCATTTCAGTCACAAAAATAAAAAGGAACAACATTTGTCTTTTAGTTATTGCATAGATATACACAGAACATACATTTTTCTAGATCTAAGTACTGCAGGGGTTTTATTTATGAGGACAGGTACATAGGAGAGAAAGTTCTTGCTTTTTAAACTCTGTGAGGGCTAACAAAGAGTATCCTGCTTTCAGGAAAAGTCAAGGACTGTTCTTTCCACACTGTTCTGAGAATACGGGAGGGGAAGATGAAGGTAACACCCCCCAGTAGCAGTCTGAGGAAGTGATCTGTTTTAAAGCACTCAGTAGCTATAAATACCCTTTAGCTTTAACCACTTGTCTGTGTAGAGATCTGAAAGACATAATAATTCCTTCAACATCTCCTGAAACTGAATATTTTCTCTTTTCTCTTGGTTGGACAAACAGGCTACAGCTAGCCCATGGAAGTACTTCCTGACTCCTTATTGTTCGTGTAAGTCCCAGCCACATCTCTGTCCCACAAAAGAGTAGGACCCCTTTAGCTACCCCTACCACACACTATTTCCACAAACAGAAGAGATACAGCATGGACATTAGTACACTCCAAAAATCAAGTGCAGATTCAGGCAGAACTAGTGCCCTGGAATGTGTTTCTTCAGAGAAGTTCAGCATGGTAAGAAAGCTTACTTTTTTTCCACTCTCAGATTCTTAGTTGATATCTATATCATAACAAGTTAGAGCAAATTATAAATGTCTTGCCTGTTTATATGAATTAGCACAGATGTACTGTGACTGAGTAGCTGGAACAGGAGCAGGAAAACAAAGTCACTAGTGACTCAGTTCTGCCTTTTTATTACAAAAGTACTGGTTTTCTAATATGCACTCCTTCAAAGGATCATAACATCACACCACATCCCTAGCAATTACAAATCGGACAAAATCTTGTTTAGAGCAAAATAACAATGTGTTAGCTTGGAGGTAGAATTCAAGATTCTTGCTAACCAAAGTTATAAAACCGCCTGCAAAACCATGATCTCCTCCACACTGTAGTACTTTTTTTCACTTGAACATTACAAACCATCCTCTGTTAAAGAAAGACATTTTGTCAGCAGCGTTTTGCTCTAAATGTAACAGAAAATATGAGAGATCCTAGAAGCAATGTGTCTGTCCCCTCAAATTAACATGTTGTCTGTAGGACTCTCTGCTAGACCTGCAGTCATAACAGTTACACAAAGAATCTATGCAATGTTTGGTAGTTCTACCCTTTGCCAGTGCCTAACTGTAGGCTGGAGCCAATTGGGAATGAAAGCTGAAAAAAAAATCTTTGTAGAAACAAATTTGCCAATCCTTATACAAAGCTAATTATCATTTTTGTAGGGAGGTCTGCACTCAGAGTAACGGAGCTATGTAAAATATCTAGCAAAGTGAGGGTAGGGATTTTTTCCATTACAATATTTAGAACCCATTTTTTGGTTTTGTGGTGTGTTGCATAATAGTTTCCAAAATATCCTGTCTGAAAGTTGTCTTCTGAAGTTTACTAGCTTCTAGTTAAAAACATTTCACAGACCTTTAGGAAGCAGTATATAACAGATAGTCATTCCATCCTAACGAGCTGCATTTGCATTTTACAGGGGTATACAAGTACTCCAGTCCCAGGAAAGGTTCCCCCATGCTAACAGATAAAAATGCTCTACTGCTGCACGGCCATTCCCCTATCACAGATCGAAAGCATACGCACTGTCAAATGTTAGGTCAAAGGGGAATGAACGCTACAAGGACACTAATGTGCTTTCCTGTCCCAGCCCATCTGCTGTGATTCCTCTGTAGAAAGAATGTATTTAGCTTGGGTTACGTCTATTTAGTGTGACAAGATAATAAGTTTGCTTGTGGCAAAGAAGAAAAAGGCTCTATTAGCATGTATAGACAAGTCTAAGTGGCTCTAACCTTTCAGGTAAACAGTCAATACTCACATAAGATATTCTGCCTTTGGTGTTGGTGTGTTTTCACACAATCCAACATTACTGGCAGGCAAAGGCATCTCTGTACCAACCCACAGAAACAGTACACACGGTACAAATTTTTATATTTGCCTTTACTATTTTGTCTACCAAATAATAAAAAATATCTTTCAATTCCATTCTATCTGGCATGCTAAAGAAAATGCTGTCATGGACAAAAAATTCTTTGGCACTGAGACTCTTAATTTATGATCATCAACTCTGCAAGATATTTCTGTCGATAGACTGATTGAAATGACTGCTGGACACTCACAATCCTGCTTTGTTTATGTACAATTACTGTACTGTACTGTACAGTGTTTCTTTAAATGTTAAAATAAAATGGCTTCCTTAATCTCCTAATTCTCACACGTTCTTTTAAGAAGCACTTGTGAACATTCAGACAACAGGATTTACTGGCGATATCCCATTAGAGGAAGACATCTGACAGGGTCAGTCATAGCACCTGACTGTTGCCAATGCTGCCTTCGTAATTTTATCCTTACAATTCCAAATCATGCAGCAATTACCAGCTGCTCTGTGGGTTGCTATTGTGAAGACTCTTGTTAACCACAGGCCTTGGGAATCGCCTTGATGAAACTAAAGCTTTCACTTTACAAATTAACATATGGCTGAAAACACTGGTAGGGATATTTATTATAACTAATTACATGTTCAGCCTCCGTATGACCTGACAGATTCAGAAAACCAGTCTAAGAGCTATGCATTTATTGTTTGCTGTGTTTTTTAACCATCCCACACCCACAGCTAACTGTCTTTTAATGTTTACAAATATTATAGTATTTCATGGTCTTCATCATTATTTCCCTTGCTGTGTTCTTCACACAGATCCAGCTTTACACCTGGACAAATATTCAGCTCAGGCAAACCAGCGTAACTCATTGGAAGCCAACAGATTTGATTTCAATTTGATTTAAACCAGTTGAGAGTTTGGCTATCAATTGCACTCTGAATTTCTTAAGAAAGTCATTGATGTAGCTTGATAAACTCTCCACAATATAGTTTATCTGTTCCTAAATAAATACCATCTTCTCTATGTTGCTACCAGAATATCCTACTCTCCTAAAAAAAAAATCACCCTAAATCCGCTGACTTCCCAGCATAAGGGCTACTTCCTCATTTCTCTGTAATTCACATACAACTATTTAAGACTCTATTTCAAACCATAGTGTGTATATTCATTCTAACTTTTTTAGCAGCCAGAACTATATATCCAGTTCTTCCCTCAGTGTATAATAGTACTGGAAAGATTAAGTATTGATTTTCCCATATTACTTCAAATTATTTAGGAAAAAAATGCATTCTTTTGAAATTACATCTTTCAATATAGCACAGTAGATTTTATTTGAATTTATTTTGTACTATGTTTTACAGTATAAAAATACTGTAGACACTGAACAGTGCAGCTTCAGGAGAGCCTTTGCTTTATTCTGTTGACCATGAAGTAAGAACAGTTAGAAATAATCTGCTAATAAAAATGTGCAACTTTCAGTCATGGAATTATTTGTTGTTTTTTTTTTCATTGGATTCCACTGAAAGTTAAAAAAATACTTCAGTTAAAGACATGGAGCCTGAATACCTTTACCTAACAATTCAATCTGTATGACACAGGTTACTCAGTGTAACCACACAATGGTCCTCTTATCCTAGTGTGCTGCAGTCCTATTCAAAGAGCATGCCTTAGGATAAAAGGCTACGCTGCTTTGCAGACCACCTCCTCAATTTGATAGTCAGATTTTGGCTGAAGCTGACAATAAGGATGTCCATTAATGTCATTTATGGTGGAAAATGTACAATGAAGTCAGTCCTGCTTTGTAATGAGACCATCAAGGAATGAACAACAATATCAGATGGAAACAATTTTCGGTTACTTTTGGCCTGGGGTTAGACTGGAAAGGGTGACCTTGAGGTGAAGAGCTCCTGATCCTATTACCAAACTCTTAGCAACACAGTCTTCAGTCTCACACTCCAGGAAAATTTGTTGCCTATACTGCACTGAGGATTTACATTTCCTAGGATATGTTTTCTTTATATTTGGTAACTAGTGTATTTATCACCAGAAACATCTAAACCAAAATACTGTCACTGCTGCTTTATGAAATAACCCACAGCTACTATGTAGATATACACATCTTAAATCACAAGATAGAACCTAAAATAATAAAAAACCGTTCTCAAAATCCCTCTAAATTCATATCAAAGACCCTCAAATTTCCTTTTAGATACTTGCAATGACTGTAAGATGTCCAGAAATGTAAGTAATTTCCATAAGCAAAGTGTATATTCTATAAATTCTTGCAGGTCATGCCCTCTAAGATATGTATATCACATATATTTAACAATTTTTTTAATCTTCTTTGTTCTAATATTTTATAGGCATTCTAAATTGCACTACAAAGAATTAAGGGCAAGGTAATGATGTGTGCTTAAAGTGCCACAAAGAAGAGAGAGGTTGTTAATTTGTAAGATACGACTGTTCCCAATACCTCCAGCTTTGAGAGAAAGAATAGCTATAAGGGAAATTCTGATGGGGGAAGTCGTCAGTTATCTGGTTCATTGAGTGCCCAGAGGCACAAACACATGTGTTTAATACACAGTATTTTGGTTACAGCTTCCTCAGTCCTTGCTGCTACGGCTCCTCCACTTGCATAGGACAAGTAAATATTCAATACTCTAGAAAGTTTGAGGTAGCTTCTCTGTGTATTCATTGAATGATTCCATCATGGAAAGGGAGATATGTGTTCCACCCTCCAGCTGTCTTGAAATGCTTCTTAAGTACATTTAAACTAGTTTTAATTGTGCTTAAACAAGACTCTGTGTAAAAATGGGCATCTAATTTAAAAAAAAGTTATTTAATTATTCTGAAGACAGTGTAGTTTTGTCTCTCTTCCTGCTATATGGTATTGTACATTATTTAATAACATTATCCTGTCCACATTTGCTCATATACAAATGTCTTTTCATACACTTTACTTTTGTACCTAAGTACATGGCTTTGTCAGGAAAAGCTTCATTATTGTTTTCTTCTGGAAAGGAGTTACTTTGGTTTGAAATTAATTTTCCAGTACATGATTTGCAACAAGCATGTCTTTATTCACTTGCTCCCAGATTCTTCCACTGTACTTTGTGTACCTAGCTAAAATACTTAAATAAAATAATAACTCCAGAGTCTTGCCGTAGTCATCACAGCAAATTATTCATCATTCAGAGAAATTGGCACTGTTTCCATTAACTACAAGGAAAATTTGGATAATTTTTCTTGTCAATTCTTGACTCTTCATCCTGCTGGTTAGATGCCTAAAGTTAAGAAAGGTGGTCACACTGAACTAGGCAGATGCAGGAGAAGAGCTGTGTTACTAATTACTAGAGTATCTCTGTGATCATAAGTGAACTGGTCCTGGCCAGTGTTAACCACTTCAGAAGTCAGGAACGAGAATATCTACACAGCAGTTAATGTCTTGGCCTTCCAGTACCCTGAGTACTGCTTTAGGAAAAAAGCCTCCATGATCAGGGCAGGAAAGGGAAATGTTTTTGCCATTAAAGGCTGGGAATTAGAAGGAAGGGTGTGGCAAACGGACCCATTATTTTTGAAATGTCTTTTTAAGTCAGCTAAAAAGAACTACGACTCCCATGAATCTCCAGGGAGTCTTCCGGAAACAGGAACTCAGAAGACGGAAGACGTGTTATCAGACGCAGAAGCTCAAAAGAAAACAAAGCCTCCCTCTCTTCCACTGCGACCTTTGAGAGAGAACGTTCGCTATTCCCGAGCCTCCCTCCCCTCCCCCCACTAGGCCTTTTGGCCGGAGGGGGAGGAGGGGGGGAAAACTGCCACTGGAGAGCTCGTACAACTGCTGCAGCCACTCTAAGAAGAATCTGGAGAGCAAGGGCAGAAAAGCAGCTGAAGGAGCTGCCAACAGGAGCCAGAAACACCCCTCCCATGCCACCGCTGGCCGCTTCTGGAACTGCGCCAAGTTCAAATGCTGAAAGGTTTGGAGCCAGAGGTGGGGGAGGGAAAGCTGCTCTCCCACTGTTTAAAGGAGCCAGACACTTTAAGAATCTGAGTGTCTAGTCGCTTAAAGAAACCCGACATTTTAAGAATCTGAGTGCCGGGAACACCCTCCCACTTAAGAAACTTGACACCCCGCTGCTGGGGAAGCCAGAACCGAGCGAGGTGGGGGAGGGGAGAAGCCGTGCTATTCCAAACCAGCGCCTCCGCGGAAGCAGCGCCAAGCAAAGCTGCCTGCCAGCTTTGCCTGCCCCGCATCACCAGCACCACTCCACGCTGAGGGCGTTGTGCCCAAAACCAGAATAAATTACAGCAAGAAGCTGTTGCTGGCGCCGCCCAATCCAGGGGTACCATATTGAAGAAGCCGCACGCCACCACCGAGTTGTGAGCCACGTGCCGCTGCCAAAAATTGCGGCAAAAAGCCGCCATCATCACCGCCATGATCATCGATATCATCATCGCTGTCGGAGAGACTCTGATCGCACCGAAAAGCTGGCAAGTCACCGCCATCATCGGAAACACCCGAGTCTGCTGACCAAACGTCATCGACCCAAACATCACCACACGCCTGAAGAGGGTAGAAACCAACATCTACACACACGCACACACCACACCACACCAGGTTGACTAAGGGGGAGTGAGTGGGTGGGCGTGGCGTCCTTTGATATCATAATATTTCCATA
>JAVSBS010022881.1:0-32088 GCA_033124195.1 Coracias cyanogaster | reverse complement strand
AGAGCACTGGAACGGGCTGCCCAGAGAGGTGGTGGAGGCCCCATCCCTGGAGACATTCAAGGTCAGGCTTGATGAGGCTCTGTGTAACCTGACCTAGGTAGATGTTCCTACTTGTGTAGGGAGGTTGGACTAGATGAGCTCTGGAGGTCCCTTCCAGCCTGAAACATTCTATGGTTCTATGAAACCAGATGCTTTTGGTCTATATGTAGAGCACAAGAATAGCATGACAAGTTCATAGATTAATTTTTGCTTGCACTCTCCTCTGGGAGGGAATGGCTAAATGGATTTCCTGTGCTTCAGAATTGTTCCCAGAGTCTATTTCTGCCAAGCACAGACTAGGACAGCTTAAAGTGGCAAATATTGTAGGAGTATCACTTCTGTGGTTCATCACAGACTCATACAAAGTGTCTGAAGGTGAATTTGAGGAGTATATTAGTCCTATTAAGTAGGACTAGTATAAACTTTCCTTATTCATTTGGGTGGCTTGGCCTTTCTGCTGCTTATTCTTTTAAGGTCTGTTGTCTGTCTGGAAATCTGAGTGGGGGACATCTTTGAGAAGGAGGCATTGTTTGTATTTCGAGCAGCAGAAAAAATGTGTTTATCATATTGTGAGCATTCTCACCTGTTTCAAATCCTTAGGACCTTTCTTTCAGATGTCTTAATTTCTATTTCACTTTGTTCTTCTTTTTGTCAGTCACCCTAAAACAAATACTCGGTCCTGTATTGTTTTAGAATTGGCTCATTCTAGAAGCTTTGTCTCCTCCGTAAGTGAAGGAACGGAATCACCGAAGTCTTTAGTGGTGAAACTTGCTGAGCACCTCTGAAGGTTACATCCTCTGTAGTTTCTGTTTGTGATTGTGTGAACAGTGCTTATCTGTCACTGAAACAGAAAATGTCACTGTGTTTTCAGGTAAAGTAAGGGGGCACTGAATTTGAACTCCAGCTGTAGGGTGTGATTCCCTAAACTCCTGCTTAAACGAGTTTCAGAAGTTGGATACATTCTTTATCCAAGTATGTCCTGTTTAGTTCTGAGTAAACCATTTGTGAGTGAGACTTGGTTATCCTTTCAGGAGGAAGGATATAAAGAGAGAATTAATCAGCCACCACCAGTGAAATTATTTCAGGCTTCATCCTTCATTGACATAGGTGAGTTATGCCCATTGTAGTAAGCCTCAGGAGATGGGAATACTGAATCTTGTGCTTCAGGGCTTAAAATAGTGCCACATTTAGAATTACAAAGACTCTAACAGGGGGATAGATTGGTGCTATACCTTTTGATTCTAGTGCCTTACTTGTAGTGTCTACTTACAGCCTGTTTTGGGGACGTGGTGCTACTTCAAGTCTTACTCTGCCTCACCACTTGTAGACTCCAGCTCCTTCTCCCTTCCCTCTTCTGGTTTGTCAATCATTATCTCTTTGTGGGGGTATAGTTCATTTTTAGCCAATATTGATATAAATGTTTACTTGCCTTATCTCAGTCTTGCCCTTTCTGTCTTATGATAATGTTGACCATGAGGAACTGTGCTGTAACTTTGTCCCTCTGATGTTAGCAGTCAGCATCACATCTTCCTGTGCAAGTGTGCTCTGTGTGCCCTACAAAGTCATGCTAGTCTTTTCTCCCGACTCCACATTGCATGCTTGTGTCTACTTTGCTATTTGCTCTTACTCTTTGCTATTTGTTCTTCCTCTGACTGCTTTTCACATCATAGGCTTTACCACCTTTTTTTTTTTTGCCACTCTCCAGAATTCTTCCTAGTTCTAACTTAAGCTTTTCCAATTGTTTTGTGTCTGAATATTAGCCCATGCAGTTTTGGTGCTATTGCTGTAGCTGTAATTACACTATAACATGGTTATATCTGTCCTCTGACAAAAACCATGCATCTTGTTATCGAATTGGTACTTGAGCAATTTCTGATACCCCACTGTGTCATTTAGCATAAGCATGTTTGCTGTGCTGTGGTGAGGTGAGTGGAGGCTGTAGAGCTCTCAAAGGTGTGCTATATTGAACTGCTGTTGTCCTGCTGCTGCTGTTTGGCTTTAGAGTTTTGTAATCTCACAAGTAGATGTAATTGACCTGCTGGTGTCCTGGTTATGGATAGCAGTATTACTGGACCTTGTTTTACTCCCAACACTGTTCAGAAGAGTGGACTGCACTGTGTTAGCCTACTTTTCATTAACTTGCAAGTCTCTCTCATTTCCAGTTGCCGTCTTCTAAATGGATTCCAGTGAATTTTCAGGATCTTTGGACCCCCTGTCCTTGCCTGACAAACCGCTTATTGGTGATCTCCCTGCTGACATGGAGTTCGGGGAAGATCTCCTGGGCTCCCAAACAGCTTCTACTCAGGAAGCTTCAGTTCTTCAGCCCCGTGACTGGGATCAATCCAAGCAGGTGACTGCAGATGGAGACTTGGACCTTTTAGTGAAAGCAGACAGCCTTCCTGAACTAAAGAAATCAAATGACCTCGTTCTAGATAAAGCTAGTGTCTTGGATATGCTAGAGAAACCTGATGTCTTAGATGACCTGGATAAAACTACTGACTTGATGGAGCTAGATAAATCAGAGGATCTGGGTGGACTGCATAAGGCACATCATTCCCAGCTTGTAGAGGATGGACTGGTGGACTCCTCTACTCTCTCTAGAGCAGCCCTTGCTCCAGAAACATGGAAAGAAGGGGAAGATGCACCAAAAAATTATTCTGGGGACCTAAAAGATGGTGCTGCTGCTATTCCTGCACTGTCTGATGACAAAGCCCTTGAATCCCCCCAGCAGTCCGTTCCTGACTTTGGGGATTTCAGCAGTGCCCCAGCTATGGAAGAAATTGCAGCACAATCCTCAAGTCTGCCAATCCCCCCCCCACAACTCAATCTTAAACAGACAAAGAAGACAAGGTTGAAGGCACCAAGGAAAAGCTCACCCATGCAAAAGGAAGGGCTGGCAGGGGAAGCAGAGGTGGAATTGTGCCTAGACAACAATACTGCAGCTTTGCCCGCTGAGCCCACAGAGGAAAACCAGACAGAGGAGGGGGATGATAGTGGGAACAACTCACATAAAGAAAGTAGTTTATCCAAAGCACAGGAAGCCTCACCGCCAACAGGTAGGTTGTTATCTCTGCAGAATTTGGCTTCCTTTTGCTCAGGAGGTAATCCTGCACATTGCTGAAGCTGGAGTCTGTTTTGCACTCCAGCTTTTCCCATTATTTGCTGCTATGGAAATTGTCAACACTACTGATGGGCTAGATTTGGGGAAAGCATCTTGCTTACAGGGAATTATGCTCTGAAAGATGCTCCCTTGGTGCATATAAGCTCTTCCTCCAGCTTTTATAGGTTTAACTTTGATTTTCAACACTTATGTGAGCTAGGAGCTTCCCTTGTAAAGCCACAGATGTGCATCATCTTAGCTCACACTATTTATCACTGGCGTCTTTGCTGGATGTGAAGGTCACCAGGAGGAGGTTTTCCCAATAGGCAAAGTCCTTCCTTCCAGGCTGACCATCCTCAGGACATGCTCAGTCTTGGTCAGAAGCAGTTAGGGGCATGCCTCCCCCATGCATGGAGGTCTCCCCCTTACAGGACTTGTCCCAAGCTGCGTGTTTAGATGTCTTAACTACATGTGGTGGTTTTAGGAGCTTTCCTGTGTCTGATTACCACCAAAACTGTGCTTGTTAGGCAGGAGTGTCTGAGGCTTCTTATGCAGACTGACCCAAAGGGTGCCTGCATTTGAAGAACACCTGTCCTCTTCTGTTGGAGAAAAGCAAGATGTTACATGCAAGTTTCTTCTGTGCTTCTGTTCCAGGAGAAGACCTGTCTGGGAAGGGAAGCGAGCTGCCAGCTGAGAAGGTGAGGAGAATGCAGTCAAGTATGTATGCTGGACGACCATAAAGGGTAGGCTAGCTGTTGTCAGACTCTGTGAAAGACATTGGCTGTCCCATCACCCCTCTGGGAAGGAGTTTGCATGTGATGGAGTGATCCCTGTGCACTGCCACTGTGCTGTAATGTGGCTTTGGTGTGTGCCTGCTATCCCCAGCTGAAATGTCATTTTCATAAACCTGCTCCCCCTCTCCCTCATCTTGTCAACTCTGATCAGGTATTCATAGAGTGCTATCTGTTTTCAGCCTGGTTATTGGGAAAGCAAATCCCAAAAGTTGGAACTCTACCATTAGCTAGGATATTTATCCATGCTTGTCCTAGCAGATGGTTAGGCTAAGTATTTTCTGAATGTTTTCTAGGAGCAGAAAAGAAGTGAACGAGCCAGAAGATCAGAAACTGCCAGAACTGAAACTGTGAACTCTTCTGAGAGCAGTGAGTAACTAGGGCTGGCCAATGCCTGTTCTCAGCCAGAGAGCAGGGCCCAGACCTGTTGTTGGCAGGTGGTTCATGGTACGAGTATGGCGGGAACTCTGGAGCTTCTGTGCAGACTTTCCTTTTACACAGGGCAGGCCGCTTCATCCCATGAGTCTTGATCCTGGGGTACTTGCTTTATCAGGGCACTTAGGTTAATGGGTGGGTTGTAGTATTTTTTCAGTGGTGTGTGGACACCAAGCACCAAGTAATAGGATGAGGCTTGAAGGTGTTTCACAGAAAATCCATATTCCATCTCCTCAGTGAGAAACTTTTTTCCTTTGTCTCTATGGCAGCAGGCTCTCTGAAGGAAGGTTGCATTTTGGGGCTTTTCCTGCCGAAGTATGTGATGTTTCTGCTCTTTAAGATGTTGAGTGCGTCACTCTGCCATTCTCTAGTATTTGTGTGTTACGCCTTCATTGCCTGCCTTTGCAGCCTGTGCTGGAGGCTGGTCATTCAGCATGTTCCCTTTAAGGTCTACTGGTTCATGGAGGGTCTGCTGTAAATGTTCGCACTCTGGGCTTCTGCTCAAACTTGGCAAATCTTGACTTCATAGAGAGGAATTGTAGTAAAGCTCAGTTTGCTTAAAGACCTCCTGACTCATCTCCAATTCCAACAGAGTATCTTTTAAGGGTTGCTTTATCATTTCACCCAGACAGGTACAAAGCATGTGGAGGGACTCCAGAAAGGTGACCTCAGAAAGCCCCAGCATGTGTCTCATGGCAGAGATTTCTGTCTTTGTTCCTAATGAGAGATTTCTGTGCATCTTTCTATGCTGCTTTGCAGTTCCAGTCTCTGATGACGACTCTGATGCAATGGTGGATGATCCCAATGATGAGGATTTTGTTCCTTTTCGTACCCGACGCTCAACTCGCATGTCTTTACGCACTCAGATGGCTCAGCGAGCTGCACGCTCTACTGTCACCAAGATGACTTGTGCCAACTGTCGGACCCCCCTGCAGAAGGGCCAAACTGCTTACCAGCGTAAAGGCCTCCCTCAGCTGTTCTGCTCCAGCTCCTGTCTAACCACCTTCTCAAAAAAACCACCTGGCAAGAAGATCTGCACCTTCTGTAAAAAGTGTGTGTTCATTCCCTTTTCCTCAATGCTCCCATGCTTGTGCTTGTGACCTCATTCACCTACCCCACAGCCCTACCTGCCAGTTGTCATCCCTGTGAGCCTTATACTTCCAATTCACCCACATCACTCCTGCCCACTGCCAGCTGCTGCTCTGTGTCTTTCTTCACACACCACATATCCCATTCTCCCTACACCCCCTTCATATTTTTCCTTTTACCTGCTTGTTACAAGGCTCAATGCCCTATATCCCGTCCTCCTCTCAAAACAACTTCCTGTGTGCTCCATCTTTAGGCACCACCTGTCTGGGCCAGAACAGAAGCTGCTTGATACAGTTCTTTCCACCCTTTTGGGACACTAAAAAGTCCTGTGCATTGCAGCCTGCCATCCTGTCCCTTTGTGGCAGAACTAGCGCGTCCCTGCACTAACACATCCCCTCCTGATCCCCAGGGAGATCTGGAACACCAAGGACTCTGTGGTTGCCCAGATTGGTTCAGGTGGCTCTTTCCATGAGTTTTGCACCTCTGTATGCCTCTCCCTCTACGAGGCCCAGCAGCACAGACCAGCACCTCAGTCTGCAGATGCCTTGGACACCAGCCGCTGCAGTGTCTGCCACAAACCTGGTGAGGTAAACAAATCCCTTGTCCTTCCTGTGTCCTGGATGAGGTGCTTGTGGCCTGTAGCACTTGGCCCTGCCTTGGACAATCACAGGGTGTTTTCCACATTTTCCTGTGATGTGAGGCCTCAGCCCCTGAGCTGCCTTGGGCTCAGTCCCCAGTATTTTCCTGTTACTGTGAACCAGCCCTTATTCCAGCAGAAGAAATAAGGTTTTTGCTTCTCCCCAACCTGAAGCTCACTGCCTCCTGCCACTCTGCTCTCCCAGTTGCTCCACTGACTTTTGACAAGGGAGGCCAGCCTGAATCCACACTAGCTGCCAGTATGACGCTTGCCCGAGTTTTAGTGTAACAGCCTGTTATCCCAAGGGCTGTGGCAGTAGTGGTGCACTCACATTGGAAGGAGGCACATAGTGGTTTGGGGGAATGACAGCAGTGATATCTCTGCAGATCCAGCATGAAGTCAGCAATGGAAACGTGGTTCACCGCATCTGCAGCGATGCCTGCTTCACCAAGTTCCGGGCCACCAAGGGGCTGAAAACCAACTGCTGTGACAACTGTGGACTTTACATCTACAACAAGGGCTTGCCCTTGGAGTACCTCTTCCACGAAGGCCAGCAAAAACGCTTCTGCAACTCTGCCTGTCTCAACAGTTACAAGAAGGTGTGTGGTGTCAGCTGCCTGGGGTGGGGGGTCTCCATGGGCACACAGCTCCTTTGCTTGGTGTGGCACAGGGCACTTTATGCAATAGCAGGTGACTTGAATTGCCCTGAATTTTATTGCTGACAAAGCATTTGAGAGATTCCTCTGAGGAAACTTTGAAGCGGGCAAATAGAATTTCTTTATTCTGTGTGGGGTCCATCTTTGACCTGAGCATGAGTCAGGCACTCAATAAGCTGGACTGCAGTGACACTGGTATATGCAGTTAGCTTCTTTTCGATGTCTCCCCAAAGCTTAACTGGATATGTTTCTCAGTGGCCTGAAGAGGCTTCACTTGTCTTGATGGGATTGCCTAGCTCTGTATTCCTGCCAGGCTATCTTTGAAATGAGAACATTAGATGCCAAAGGCAGCCTTTTTTTGCTACCATCACCCAAACCTGCAGACTATGAGCCTGTCTCTGGCATCAGATGTTCTTTGCAGTAGAGCTGCCTGTGGTGGCTACTGTAGTGGGGTGGAATATGAGGGTTGGACCTCTGTGGCTGTGATGGTCTCCCTGGCAGCTCTGTTCTCCTCTGTTTGCAGAAGAATACTCGGGTCTACCCATGCATGTGGTGCAAGACGCTGTGCAAGAACTTTGACATGCTGCCCAATGTGGATCGCAGTGGCAAGATGGGCCTGTTCTGCTCCATTTGCTGCACTACCTCTCACAAAGTCAAGCAGTCAGGGTTGGTTGGTAAGAGCACCTACATACAGGGTATCAGACACTTCTCCACTCTTAAGTCCTTCCTTGGTACTATTTATTGCTTGCGGACTTGAAAGAAGCCATGTTGCTTGCCTGGGGAGGAGTCCAGTGAGAGAAGTGGAAAGGGATTTGGAGAGGGAGGAGACACTGCAGCATTTAAACATCTTAATACTGATGGGTAGTGTATGTTGCTGTTCTTGAGAATGCAGGAAGCAGTTTTAGTGCTGTACTGTGCTCTGATTGCCCTTTCCATTACATGGAATACCAGGGATCCAGGAACATGTATGATCTCTGGTGCAAGTGTTGCAGCCTGTTTTGTCGAAATTCCTGTGAAGCCAGGGTCGCTTCCTTAAACCACTCTGCTCTCCATCTGTGTTTAGCGTTTGTGTCCTAGCAGAATCTGGTGCTCTTAGTTTCCTTGTGTTCTTGTCCTTTGCTTTTTGATAATAGCTTGACAGACTGAGGATGAGTGAGCAGCTTGCATGCCATCCTCAGAATCCAGTCCCATGTCCTGTGCTGCTGCCCTCACCAATTCCTGTCTGTTTCATCAGGTCCCCCTAGACCCTGCAGCTTCTGCAGAAAGAGTTTATCTGAACCCTGCTATTACAACAAGACAGACCGGGTTGTCTACCAGTTCTGCAGCCCCAGCTGTTGGACAAAATTCCAGGTACTGAAATATCCTTCATGCTGGACTGGGCCATGCCTTTTTCCACACTTAGCAGAGGCTTCACCTTCCTCAAGCTTCTCAGGGAGGGTCTATAAGGAAGTCTGCTGGAGCACAAAAGTTGCAGTGACTAAGTTGCCAATAACTCAGTCTTGGCCCAATCTCCCGCTTCCTCCGTTGGGATAAGGTGGGCTGTAATTCAGTCTTGTCCATGAAGTTATGCCAAGTGGGAGAGCAATGCAGAGCTGTGGTGCATGACTGGTTTGGGATGTGGTGGCCTTATGAGGGCATGAACAAAAGCACAAGTAAGCTAGCAAAGCACACTGGGCATCTGCTGGCAGGGTGGAAAGGGGCTGAGCTGCCTTCTGAGCCAGGTGCCATGAAGGAGCATAAGTTGTCTAGGGTGTATTTTCTAAAAATTTACAACCAGCAGGCTTGGATACCTCCTGTTTAATAGCTCTCAGAGGCTTGACTGGTGGTTTTTAATCTGATGTTAAGTTTCAACGTATGTGAAAAGTTTGTGGCATTCAAAAGAAATTGGAAGAATATTTGTTTTGTACAGTTGTCAAAGAAGAAAGCAATAGCCAGGAAGACCTGGGAAACATGGGCCAGGACATGCCTTGGGCAACTGATAAAATTCAGAGAACCTAGAGGCAGAGAGTTAGTTACTGACAATTGCAGCATTTGGGTTTGGGGTTGTTGTTTCTTTTTTTCTTGTGGTTTTCGTGTTGAGGTTTTTTTGGGTGAGTTGTCTCTTTTTTTCCTTTCTCTCTTTTTAAATTAATAAATCCTTGATGCAATCTTTCACTGAGATCACAAATGGTGTTGGTAGGGTAGCTGTAGAGTTTTTACACTTGCAGACTTCATAAGGCTTGATTCATAGAATTGTAGAATAGTTGGATTGGAAGGGACCTTTAAAGGTCACCTAGTCCAACCCCTAGATCAGGTTACTCAGAGCCCCATCCAACCTGACCTTGAGTGTTTCCAGGGATGGGGCAACCTGTCCAGGGATAGGGCCCACCTGTCTGGGCATCCTGTGCCACCGTTTGTTTTGCCGCACTCATTGTAAAAAATTTCTTCCTTATATCTAGTCTAAATCTACTCTCTTTTTGTTTAAAACCATTACCCCTTGTTTAAACACAACAGGCCCTACGAAAAAGTTTGTCTCCATCTTATAAGTCCCCTTTAAGTACTGAAAGGCTGCAATAAGGTCTCCCCAGAGCCTTTTCTTCTCCAGGCTGAACAACCCCCACTCTCGCAGCCTTTCCTCACAGGGGAGGTGTTCCATTCCTCCAATCAGTTTTGTGACCCTCCTCTGGACCCACTCCAACAGGTCCATGTCCTTCTTGTGCTGAGGACTCCAGAGCTGGACGCTGTACTCCAGATAAAGTCTCACTAGAGTGGAGTAGAGGGGCAGAATCACCTCACTTGCCCTGCTGGCCACACTTCTTTTGCTGCAGCCCAGGATATGGTTGGCTTTCTGGGCTGTGAGTGCACATTGCTGGCTCATGTCCATCTTTTCATCTACCAGTATCCCCAAGGCCTTTTCCACAGGGCTGCTCTCAATCCCTTCATCCTCCAGCCTGTATTGATACTGGGGCTTGCCCGGACCCAGGTGCAGGACCTTGTACTTGGCCTTGTTGAACCTCATGAGGTTGGCATGGGCCCAGTTCTCAAGAGTTTGTCCAGGTCCCTCTGGATGGCGTCTCATCCCATAGGTGTGTCAACTGGACCACTCAGCTTGGTGTCATCTACAAACTTGCTGAAGGTGCACTCAGTCCCACTGTCTGTATCATTGATGAAGATATTAAATGGTACTGGTCCCAACATGGACCCCTGAGAGACACCACTTGTTGCTGATGTCCACCTGGTCATTGAGCTATTGACAACTACCCTCTGGATGTGGCCATCCAACCAATTCCCCAGCCACAGAACAGTCCATCTATCAAATCCATGTCTCTCCAGTTTGGAGAGAAAGTTTTTGTGTAGGACCATGTCAAAGGCTGTACAGAAAGCTAGATAGATGACATCCATAGCTCTTCCCTTGTCTACTGATGTAGCCACTCAATTATAGAAGGTCCTAGGTTGGTCAGACAGAACTTGCCGTTGGTGAAGCCATGCTGGCTATCTGGAATCACCTCCCTGTCCTCCCTGTGCCTTAGCATAGCTTCTAGGAGGATCTGTTCCATGATCTTCCCACATACAGGGGTGAGGCTGACAGGTCAGTAATTCCCAGGGTTCTTCTTTCTACCCTTTTTAAAAATAAGTGCAATGTTTCCCTTTTTCCAGTCACCAGGGACTTCACCTAATTCATGTAACTTGAATTATTCCTGTGGAAAAACAGCATTGTAAAAGATGAGTAAACCCATGCATAACCTGGATTAGGAACTGTCTTGCTGGCAGATCTCAAAACACACTTGTCAAAATAAAAACACTGCAGAGACCATTTCAAGATAGCTTCTTGGGGAGCAGTATTAAACCCAGAGAGTTCAACATCTTCATCAGCCATCTAACAATGAAGTCAAAGTAAATGTGATAAAATTCTGCAGATGAAACAAACTGGTGAAGTGATAACTCACGCTGAGGTCAGGGCAGTCATAGAAAGCAAAGCAATTGGATTGTTTGACAAAACTTGGTTCCTCTAACATATGCTTATACACAGTTCAGTGCAAAATCCTGTATCAGTCTTAGTCAAGTACTGTGGGGATGTAAATCCTGGGAAAGTAAGGATTTTGAAAAGGCCCTGGGATTACAGCAGGTAAGACATTTAGTATGAATGTCTCAGTTTACAGCCATAGAGGAAAGGATTAATTCAGTTATTGCAAGTACAAGCAGAGGAACAGGGAGTTAAAGTTTGGGGGCTAGGAAGCAAAAGAGCTACCTAGAATGTTGCACAGATAAGAAGAATGTTCATCTGATGTCCACCTTATTGTCAATGTTGAAGAAAAATTGGAATTATGCTGGAAAAAAAAACCAACATAAAAATAGCACCGGGGCTTGAAAAATACATGTACTGAGGCACTTGAAGAGCACCTTATTTGACATTACCAGAAAGATGACTTTATTGATAAATATATTCTTGTAGACAAGACACCAAGTGCTAAATGGCTGTTTAATCTAGCAGAGGAAGGTGGGATGAGAATGGCTGCTTGAATTCTGAAGTTGTTTTACCTTGAAAATAGAAACCAGGCACCTGCACTTCAAGATCTTTCAGAGAAATTCTTAGAAGAGGTAGCAGAGCCCCTGTCTCATAATGTTTTCAAATCCAAAGGGGTGGCAGCTTGAAAGCTTGCTCTCCTGAGAAGAGCTGGACCCAATATGCTGGAAGCAAAGTGAAATTGCTCAAGAATCTGCTCTCCAGGAGCTTGAGACATGATCTGATGGGCTGACTGTGAGTCACTGACAGTGTCAGCGAGTGCAGGTCTGAGCAGGGGCAGGTGGGCTGCTGTGAATGGTGGAGGAGGCAGGAGGTGGTAGCAGTGCGAAGCAGGTGCTCACTGCCCACTGTGTACCTTGTCCCTCCATAAGCTGTCTCTGTCTCCTGCAGCGCACCAGCCCGGAAGGTGGGATACACCTCAACTGCCATTATTGCCACAATCTTTTCAGCGGAAAGCCGGAGATCCTAGACTGGCAGGTGAGGACTTCCTCCAGGGGGATATTGAGGCAAAGGCCAGCTCTGCTGAGGACTGCAGCGCTCCTTCCTCTCCTTGCTCAGAGCAGAGCTCATTCTGTGCCAGTATTCTGAATGCCTTAGCTCCAGAGATGTCCCTGCAGGCCATGCACTGAGTGCTGTGCTCCAGATGTTCTGCAAAATGTGAGAAGGGCAGGAGGAGACCACTTCTGCCAAACCCCATGCTGGGAGAGCTGGGGACTTGGCTCAGCCCCATGGTCTTGCACTTACTTCCCTGAGAAGTGTGGGAAGTCCTCCTGCCAGCCTGGCTGACCCAGTGATGGTCTCTTTGGCAGGACAAGGTGTATCAGTTCTGCTGCAAGGACTGCTGTGAGGACTTCAAGCGGCTGCGTGGGGTGGTGTCTCAGTGTGAGCACTGCAAGCAGGAGAAGCTGCTGCATGAGAAGATCCGCTTCTCTGGAGTGGAGAAGAACTTCTGCAGCGAAGGTACTTGGGGAAGGCACAGGAGAGGCAGAGCCCCCATGCCAGCCCATGCTGGGGGAGGAGAAGAGAGTATGGAGAGGAACAGAGGGGAGATTGTCTTAGCCAGGCCCTGGGGCAAGAGCCTTGCCATGCAGTGAAGGGAGGACTGTAGTGGGGATGGCTTGCTGTCCAGCCAGGCCCTAGGGCAAGGTCTTTACCGTTCATTGTGTCCTTGGGGAGGGCTTTCTCACAGCTTTTCTCTCTCTGGGGGCTGGGGAGACAGCAGGTGGCAGCTCCGCTCCTCCTGTCATCATGCACTTCTACGCTCTTGCGTCTGGGCTGGCCTGACCTGGCCTTGCCCTGCCTGCTGGGTTCCTGCACACAGGAGGTTGGAGTCAGACTCTTCCTAGAAGCATGGAGGTGAGAGATGGCAAGTCCCCATGAGGTCCCATCTTATCCCAGCCCCAGGGGCCAGTGCTGGATTGTTCCCTACAGTGTGTTGCGTGTGCTCTGTTGTCTCCACAGACCTGGATTCTGGTCATGTTTGGGTCAGGGAGGCCCCCAGTTCATCCTGGGAAGGTTTCACTCCTATTGTTTCTCCGCAGGGTGTGTGCTTCTTTACAAACAGGATTTCACCAAGAACCTGGGCCTGTGCTGCATCACCTGTACCTACTGTTCTCAGACCTGCCAGCGGGCGGTCACCGAGCAGCTGGAGGGCAGCACCTGGGACTTCTGTAGTGAAGACTGCAAAAGCAAATACTTGCTCTGGTACTTCAAGGTCAGTATTGGCACTGGCAGCTTGTGCTAAGTGCTGTGGTGGGCACAGCACCCAGATAAGTGGGCATTGCACTGAGGAAGTTCACACTGCTGGAGTCTGGCTGGCACTGCTGCGGAGAACCTGGCACTGCTGGAGTCCTGCCTGGCAATGATGGGACACTGCTACGGGGAAGCTTACGTAGCTGGAGTCCCCAGCTGATCCTGCCAGAGCACTGCACTGAGGAAGCTCACAGTGCTGGATCCATGGCTAGTGCTGCTGTGAGAAGTTTGCACCGCTGGAGTCCCTGGCTGTCACTGGCAGGGCACTGCTGTGGGGAAGCTCACAGCACCTTGCTATGTGCACCTTTCACTGGAGAGTTATGTTGCACTCGGAGGGGGTGTGGTTAGTTACTCCTTGTTTCTCTCCTGCTGATGTGGGCTTTAGGCAGCTCGGTGCCATGCCTGCAAGCGTCAGGGGAAGCTGCTGGAAACCATCCACTGGCGGGGGCAAATCAAACACTTCTGCAACCAGCAGTGTCTGCTGCGATTTTACAATCAACAGAACCAGCCCAACCTGGACACGCAGAAGGGGCCCGAGAGCCTGCTGAACAGTGAGTAGGAGGGAGGGAGGGGACCTGCATAGCTCAGTCTGAGAGACACAGGGAAGACTGAACAGCGAGGGGTGGAAGCTTCCTGCCTGGGACTGGATGAGACGCTAGGGAACAATCCTGCACTGGCCCTTGGGGGGAAAGGACGGAGTGGGACCTAATGGGGCTTGTCCATCTCTAACGTCTATGGTTCTATGACACACAGGGCCCAGACGGGAGGAGCTGGTGCCAGCGTGCTGCCTGTGGCTCACACTCTTAGTGAGGATACTCAGGGATTTAACATCCTCGTGTTGCCAGCGGAGAGCTCAATTTACAGGGTTGGGGGACAGCGTGGTTTGGCATGGTAACCCATCTGAAGCCCCACACCACCTCTGAGGTGTGACCTTCTCAGATCTCATAAGCTAATCAGGATTGGGCCAGGTCGGTGCTTGGATGGGAAGCATTCAAGGAACACCTTCAAGGGTGCTGAAGGAAGTGGTGCTGGTAATGCTGTAGGTGGGCATTCCTCAGCCAAAGCTGAACCTAGAACCATCTTGAGGGAATGCTGAGCCACTGGAGTTGATGTTAGATTGGAGTCCTGCCACTTACCCAAAGATCGCTGCAGCTTTGGGGAGTTGCCAACCCTATGTCCTGGATAAACCCATTCTGCATCCATGGAGTTCCGGCTGGAGAGGAGATTTTCACTGCCTGTTGCCCCATTTCGTATTAACTTGATCCAGTTGCTTATGGAAGATTGCAAAGTGCTTTGGGGTCCCTCAGGATGGAAAGTGCTCATAGTGACAGTGACAAGACATCACTTGGCCCTCGGACACTTGCATAATCTCATTCTGCTTGGTCTTTCGTAGGCCATGATCTAGGTAATCTGTGATCTAGTTAAAATGCCTGCGGCTTATGGTGGGAATCGTTCCAGTGCATCAAGCTTCAACAGATACCGGCATTGCAGGCTCAGGGCTTTGCTACCGTCCCTGGGATTTCATGAGTTGTAAAACCCTGACTGGGGTGTGCTAAGCAGAGGAAACCAAGACACGGACCTTGCCATGAGAGACCTCATCCCCCATCTCCAGACTCTTCCTGGTTCTTCTCCTGACAGCAGTGGGCTAATTGCAAGACAGGGGAAACCCTGGATGTCAGTGCTGCTTAGACAGCAAAGCAGAGCTGCCCTGGCAGAAGCAGCAGGTTCCTCCACCCAGGGGAGTCCCAACCTGCCCTCCAGGTTTATGTTCTGTAAAAGCCTGAGTGAGGCAATGGCTCAAGTGGCAGCACGGATGGAGTGACCTGGATAAGGAACTGTTGGTTTCTGCTGGCATGGGGATGCCCAGGGGTGGTCTGCTTGATGGAGCACAGACTGCTGTTCTGCCCAGGGGAGGAAGAGGTGTTAAACTTGCTGGATTATGTATCTTACCTAGTGATTCTACAGCCCTACACATGCTATTCCATTTGTGCTATGCTTTCAAGGCATCTCACTTGTGAGGGGAAATAATGCTGCTTTTGGGACACAGGCACAGTGAGAAGCTCTGCTTGCAGAGGGGAGCGTTTCACACCATTTGGCCATTGTCTCCTTGGAGCCATGGACCACAAGACTGAGAAGTACCTTCTCCACCAGCAACCACAAAGGTCTGAGCCTACCCTTCCACTATGTCTCTGGGGAACCCCAAGAACCCTGCTGTTTGGCATGTGGGGCATCACCTTTCATTGTGCTACAGCTGCCTCTCTGTTGTGCCCTGTGAAGCAGAGGACTCTGAGGGCAGTCAAGGAAAAACCTGTCAGCAGTGGTGAGTGCTTGCCTGAGCACAAGCTCCAGGCTGCCCCAGCAGCTGCCCTGCTTGGTGGCACTGGGACCTCTGTGTGTTCTGGCACACCCATCCCCTGCCAGTTGTGGGATAGGTGTGGACATCCTTGTCCCACAATTGTGGCATACTGCTCAGCTTGCAAAGGAAGGGTGCTGGAGCCAGGGCCTGCCGTATGTTTACACACAGAGCTTTCCAGCCCAGCATACTGTGCGGTGGATTTTGAGAGGAGCAGCTTGTTAGTTCATAGTGAGGAACAGCTTCTGCCTGGTCCAGCCAGGGTCTCCTGTGGACCTGGAAACTGTGTTGGCAGCTCACAAGGGACTACCTGGATTTCAGGCCCGTCTTGGGCAGAGCTGCTGACTACTTGCTTCTTCTGTTGCAGCCAGTGATTGCCTAAAACCGTTTATTTCTGTGAGCCAGTGGCTGCTGCCAACCTGGTGATCCTGCAAGTGCTTGCTGACAAAAAAAGTGGCCATTCCTTTTCTGGGAACAGTCTGTGTAATGGGGGATTGAAGAGCTTCTGCCACAGAACTCTGCCCCAAGACTTCCAAGGGGAGCTGGCTCTGCACAGGGCCATCCAGCTGGAGTGAGTAGAGGGCCAGAAGTCACAACTGGTGCAAGCAAGCCCTTGACAGCTCCTTGTTGGTGCTGACATGAGAGTAAAGAACAAGCTGCAGCTTTCCTGGAAGGCTGGACATGGAGCACATGGAGCTTTGTGGCAGGAGGATCTTGTTTCCCTTAGTCATAAATCATTGACCTGTGAATCACTGAACTTTACTTTTGGTTCCGCTGCAGCAGAAGTTGTGCTCATACTTCCTTGCTTGTCTTTTCTAATTCAAGTCTTTGATGTCTCCCACCTAGATCTGCTGCCCATCCACTTTGGGCTGGTCAGGGAGAGTTCTTGGACCCATTGAAACTGTTGCAGATCCTGTGGCTGAATTCTCAACTGCTGCAGGCTAGGGAGCTTCCTCCAACTGGAACTTTCCCATCCCCCTGTGGTGGTCAGCAAGTGGGCCTTCCTGGGCCTCCAGTTTCTCAAGAGCTGTCCTGCATTTCCTTGGGACAGAGGAAATCTGCACAGTGCAGATGTCCATGTTTTACCTTTGGGAGTCTGGGCCTTTCCTGGAAAGCCTGCCTGCATGCAGTAGGTACAAATGGGCCCGCCACTCCCTTTGGGTGCTGAGAGCTGCTGCTTTCCTTGCAGGTGTCTCACTCATGCATGGCCCATGGTTAGTAAGTGCAGGAGAAGGCAGGTTTTTTTTCCAGCCACATGGAGATCCAGGGCTCATGGGAGACTTGGATGAAGGTGTTCCTTTAGCTCATCAGCCTTTGAGATGGGCACAGGTTCTCTGCAGAGCAAATGAGCTGGAATTATCATCCAAGCTAGGATGATATTGTCACCACCGGAGACTAGTGTCTGCCACATGTGCCTCCTAACCTGCAGGTGATCCCCTCTTTCCTTAGGGGAATGGATGTCATCCCTAGGGCTGGGGCAAAGCTGTCTCTCTGCTTTCTGGGATATCTTGTAACACTACTACTAGCTCTGTCACCTTCCTAGGGATCTCGAAGCACTTTGCCAAGCTATTTGTACCAAGGAGATGGAGGCACAGGGAGGGGCCATGGCTCGGTACAGCAAGCCATTAGGCAGAGCTGGGAATAGAGCCCTGGATTCCTCTGGCTACTAGGGCTGGGATTTCTCCTGACCTGCTGTGATGGGGTGGACTGCAAGGGAGCATAAAATGACATGGGAATGACTTGATTTTGGAGTTGTAGTGTCTTCTGAGCTGCTAGGGCTACAGATTGTAAAAACATTAACTGTTCCTGGAGTGACCAGAAACAGTTTCTGGGGAGCCTGTCCCTGTCCTCTGGCTGCTGCCAGTCCCAGCAGTGGAGCTCTTGAACTTAGTGTCATTGCTTTCTCTTACAGGTCAGACTTCAGAGCCAAAACCACCTGCCCCTTCCCCACAGAAGGCAGAGACTAACATGGTAAGGCCCATTGGAGGTAGGAGTTCACAAGATAGCACAAAGAGAAGACAGATCTGCTGTTGTGCAAGAAGATTTAATTCTTCCACAACTAATGCATTTTAAGGTGTCTGGGTAGTGGGAGCTGATAAGACGTGCTGGGGAGGGCAGCATTGGCATATCTCCTGCAAGGGGGAAGAGTAACCATTCCCCAGGAACTGATGATAGGCTCCATAACAGCCTGATGCTGTGGCATTGGCTCCTCTTTGCATGGTGCTCTCCTGTGCCTGGATATAGTCACTGTCTCACTGTGTTCCCTGCTGCCCTCCAGGGTAGAAGCAACCAGTGCCAGACTCCCTGCTGGCTGCTGCAGAGATGCTGCATAGACTTGCTGCCTGCCAGAAGCAGCTTGGCAGTCCTTCAGCTGGGTCTGACTGAGACCATCTGCGTGGTGGGAGGGGTGGGGGGGTGGAGGGTGTTGGGTACTGCTCCAGGAAGTGCTCTGGGAATCTCTCCAGCTATACCTGTGGTTGGGAAGAGGTTGTGCTGCCTTAGGTGGACATCAACCTCTTGCTTTCTGCATTTCCTCAGCTGTCAGCAAAGACCTTCTCAGCCCAGATGTCTCCAGCTGTGCCTCCACCCACACCTCCTCCAGTTCCAGCCACCCCCCGGAAAAACAAAGCTGCCATGTGTAAACCACTGATGCAGAACCGGGGTGTTTCCTGCAAGATAGAAATGAAGTCCAAAGGATGTCAGACAGGTAGAAAAACATGACATAACTGCAGGATTACAGGGGCATTTTGGAAAGGCAAGTGGCACATCTCTGCTCCAGGCTAAATGTAAATCCAGCATGAAATGCTGTACAGAGCAGTCAGGTGTTTGGCACCCTGCTGAGGAGTCTCAGGGCAGCGCAGGGCACACACAGCAGGGCTGGAGATAGCAAGCCCATTTCCATCAGCACCAAAATGAGAAATGCAAAGAGCATTGCAGCATGACCCTCTTGTGGGACACCTGTTCCTCTGGAGATAGTCAGCTTGTCTGAGCGGCTGTCTGCTGAGCAGGTTCCAACTGTGTAGCTCCTGTCAGGCATGTGTGTGTGGTCTCCAGCATATGCAAGACAACTAGACCTCAGCAGGGCCATCTAGGAGCAGGGCTTGCACCTCTGGCTAAGGCAAGCCTTTCTTGTTGCAGGGCTGTTTGACTTGTTGCTGCTCCAGCTTTGCCCATGAGTCAACAGAAGCTGGTGGCTGGAAGAGCTCCGGTGCTGGATAGCTGGGGGCATGGCAGTAGGGGCAGGAGGGCTGGGTGGAGGAGCTGCTGGGAGCAAGCTCACTGACATACCTTTGCTCTTGTCAGAGACTGACTGGAAGCCCCAAGTGATTGTGTTGCCAATCCCTGTCCCGATCTTTGTGCCTGTGCCTATGCATATGTACTGCCAGAAAGTACCTGTGCCTTTCTCCATGCCTGTCCCGGTAAGTGATACACACCACCCACTCGTGTTCTCTTGCTGTCTTGAACCTGCCTTGCTGCAGCCTCCATGCTTCTCTGTTTATCCTCCTCTGCCTCTGCATTTACATCAGTCATCTGAGTGTTAGTTTTCTGCCTGGTGTGCTTCTGTCAACAGGTGCCTGTGCCAATGTTCCTGCCCACCACTCTGGAGAGCACAGATAAGATTGTGGAGACCATTGAGGAGCTGAAGGTGAAGATCCCCTCCAATCCCCTGGAGGCTGACATCCTGGCCATGGCTGAGATGATTGCAGAGGCTGAGGAACTGGACAAAGCCTCCTCAGACCTGTGTGGTAGGTTTTGCCATGGCTAGGTCTGGCCCAGCATCTGTGGGGTTTACCAGCTCTTGGAGCTAGAGCATCTATCTGGATCACAGCTCTCCCAAAGCCTTTGAAAAGGGAGCAGAGAAGAACAAGTCTGCAATTTCTGCTGAGGAGATACCAGCAGGGAAGACCTGCAGCAGGGAGCAATGTCTGACACTGTCACAGTCTGACCCCCTTTTGGGGGTGCTAGTCTTGTGGCAAATGTGCACCGTTTGTTTATTCAGATGGTTGTTTAGACTATTACCTAAGGCAGCTTCCCAGCCAGAAGACAAGCAGTCCTGACTTTGCAGGTCTTTTTACTTGGGGGCTGCATTCCTCAAGCCCCAGTGACTAGGGCTGTGGTGAGGGAGAGGACAAATGTCTGGTGTTTTGCTATGCAGGGAAAGCTGGGCAGCGCAGGTGTTTGGGGGCTTCTCTGAGCATGAGACTGTGCTGCAGGGAGCCTGAATTCATTTTCTGGCTGTCACAGGGAAAACAGGCAAAAGACTTTCTTGGAAGTTGGGTTTATAATCTGCTTTTGCATTGCAGACTTGGTGAGTAACCAGAGTGCAGAGGGTCTCCTGGAGGACTGCGATCTGTTTGGACCAGCACGGGATGATGTGTTGGCTATGGCTGTCAAGATGGCAAATGTCCTCGATGAGCCGGGCCAGGACCTGGAGGCTGACTTCCCTAAGAGTAAGAGCTGGGTGAAGCAGGCATGCAGGCCTGCTCATGCTGCAGCAGGGTCTTCCCCCTGCCCTTGGTTGACCAATGTCAGCAGCATTAAGGGCTGTGTGAACATACCTCCCCATGCCCTCTGACTGACCAGACTTAAGGCCAGGAACTGAGAGTCTTGCAGATGACTGCTTGCAACAGGGGTGAGGAGACCACAACTTTTGAAGGAGTGTGTGTTTGTCTAGACTAACTGACCTGTTGCAAACACAGGTCTGCAGAGAAGAGGGAATGAGAAGCTGATTTTAACAGCACAAAGAGCAGGGCAGTGGTGCTAGTGTGCTTCTGGATGACAATTCCAGAGGATCTAGCAAGGCAAGAGAGACCTGGACAGGGCATGACATCCTGGGAGGCAGCGGAACTGCTGATTGTCCATTAGTGGGCAGAATGTGGAAGAAGCAGCAGAGACGTGCAGGAGCACAGGATTGCTGAGGCAGGATGCTAACAGCAAGGGACAGAGAATTGACATGCCTGTGCCAGATTGTCCCCAGTGCTGGCCTGGCACAAGGGGATGAGGAATGTTTTAAAAAACAAAACAAAAAAAAAAGAAAAAACAAAACTGTCAGAAGGGAGAATGTGGGGCTCTGGCTAGTCTGAGAAAGCATCATCTGCCAGAGACGGAGTATTTCCTTTGTTGGGCTGTGGCTAAAATTCACACCATCCACCACTGCCTGGCATGAAGTGCCATGTTTCCTCTTCATCTTGCTGTAAAAACCAGGCCAGTGCAGGGGACAGGATGAGAAATTTCAGCTGAGCCCTTCTGCCTGTATTTACTTTCAGACCCTCTAGACATCAACCCTAGTGTGGACTTCCTCTTTGACTGTGGGCTGGTGGGACCAGATGATGTGTCCACAGAGCAAGATCTGCCTCGTGCTGTCCGAAAGGTAAGCTCTATGTGGGTACTGCCTGCTTAAAACTCTTTGGGTTTGGAGTGGTAGCTGCCACCTGGGACATATAAGGTGAAGTGTGCCGGAGGCTTTGGTGCACTGGGGAGGTTGTGCCCTCTCCCTTCAGGACATGCCTGGCCCATGGACCACTCCTTGAATGGAAATACTTGCTTGTCACTTCGGAGGAGCTTTGAATGACACAGGTCATGTGAGAGCTGGCCTCTTTCGTGCCTGTGGTCCTCATAACTGATGGGCCATGCTGGCTTGATTATCATGAGAAGGATGCCTGCTAGCATGGGCACAGGCATATTCGGAGGCAAGTGGCCAGGACTGGGGGCTGGCCAGGACTCTTACATCTGTGCCAGGTAGGTGTCCAGTCTCACAGTACACCTCTCTGCAGGGGCAGAAGCGTTTGGTGCTCTCTGAAAGCTGTTCCCGGGACTCAATGAGCAGCCAGCCCAGTTGCACAGTGCTGAACTACTCATATGGTGTGAATGCCTGGAAGTCCTGGGTGCAAGCCAAGTATGCAGGAGGAGAGACCAGCAAGGGAGAGGAGCTACGCTTTGGCCGTAAGTGCTCTGTCTGGATGGAGTGTCAGAAACCTCGCAGAAGCTGGGTGTTTAAGTGCTTCTGTCCTTGCAAGCTGTTGTCTGAGGCTGCTGTGCTTGTCTCTACAGCTAAGCCCATGAGGATCAAGGAAGACATCTTGGCCTGCACAGCAGCTGAGCTCAACTATGGTCTGGCCCAGTTTGTCAAGGAGATAACACGGCCCAATGGGGAGCGCTACGAACCAGATAGCATCTATTACCTCTGCCTTGGCATCCAGCAGGTGAGAGAAGGCTTGCTGCCCTCAAGTCCTCTACAGCCAGACCTGGAGCTCAGATCTGGGGAGGGGATCTTGTACCCTTTTTTCTGCGTTGTGGGGATCCGGAGAGGCTTACTGGACTCTCCTTCAGTGCCTTTCCCCAAGACAGCAGCCCACCTTATTTGTTTATTGTTCCCAAGCCCAGCAGGTAGGGTGGCAACTATTCCCCAGCCTGGCACCCTTCTTGCAGATCCTTGAGGAGGGCTGGGAGATCTCCCCAAACTCAGTCCCTTCTTCAGCACCTAGTCTGCTTTGTTATGCTCCAGGGTTTTTCTCACAGCTCTCAGAAGTGGCTGGTTTCAGGACTCTGCCCTGCATCTCTGGTTGTACCAGAAGGGGTGCTCTGCATGTGTGCCCTGGGCTCTCTGGGGAGGGTGTGCATTCGAGGTGCTGCTGTTTCTCTCTTGACTCTGTGTTCTGTCCTTTCTAGTACCTGCTCGAGAACAATCGTATGGTGAATATATTTACAGACCTTTACTACCTGACCTTCGTGCAGGAGTTGAACAAGTCCCTGAGCGGCTGGCAACCCACAATCTTACCAAATAGTATGTGTCTCTAGAGTACCTTTAGCCACCACGTGTACCCGGTTTGTGCTTCTAGCCTTGGATCCCCTGGTCTGATTGTGCTCCCCGAGCCTCACCCCTCTTCCTTGGCATAGGCAGCATGGTCCCACTGTGTCTTGGGGTGATACTGACCCACACTGACAGCAGACCCAGCTTGGCTTATGCCTCAGCAGCTTCTGTTGTCCAGAGTCAGGGTAGATAGGGGCCAAGCACAGCAGCTTTGTGTCCTGGGCCAGCTTGAATCTTTACAACACTTTACAATTATGCTTCCATCCTTTGGCAAAGAGGATACCAAGCCAGAAGTCACACTGGCCCATGCCTTTGTTTTCCCAGCACATGGGCAAGCCATGTACACTGTGCTAAGCGTTGGCCAGGTTTGCTATGCTGCTGCCTTATGAGCTGACTAACTTAGAGCTCTGCAGAGGCTTTTCATGATGCTGTGATCTGGGCTGCCTTCCCTGCTGTGTCTTGTCAGTGGTTAGTTTGTGGATCCAGCCTCACCTGTATACATTGGCTGTCCAGGCAGAGGCATTTGTGTGTAGAGGCAGGAGCTGGCCACATCTGTTCTGCCTGCTGCTTTTCCTTCATCTCATGCTGAGTGTGATGGAGCACTGACCTGGAGTTCACTTTGTGGCCATCTGTAGGGATTAGTGGTTAGGACTGATTTAGGTTCTGGCCTGTGGTTTGGCTGTGCTCTGGGGTGGCTGGTGGATAAGCAGAGCCAGCATCTAGCTCGGCAGATGGCTCTGGAGAAGTAACTTCATGGGAAAGGGGATGCTCTAAAGCATCAGTCTTTTGCAGTAAGCTTGCCTAGGCAGGTGAAGGGATTGCCACAAGGCCACTGTTATTGTGACCTGATTCTTCCTCTGTGTGTTGCAGACACAGTTTTCTCACGTGTTGAGGAGGAGCATCTCTGGGAGTGCAAGCAGCTGGGTGTTTACTCACCCTTTGTGCTCCTCAACACCCTCATGTTCTTCAATACTAAGTTCTTTGGGCTGCAGACAGCAGAGGAGCACATGCAACTCTCCTTCACCAATGTGGTGCGTCAATCCCGCAAGTGCACCACAGCCCGTGGCGTCACAAAGGTAGTGAGCATCCGCTACTACACTCCTGCCAAGCAGAAGAAAGGCCGAGGTAGGGTCTGACAGAGCATCTCTCTGTCCTTCTCCCTGCCTCCCCCATTGGATCCCAGCTGTGATCTTGCTCTCTCCCCCTCTGTAGATGGAAGCTCTGGAAAGCGGAAGCGCGAGGAGGAGGTACCAATGCTGGAGCAGCGGGAGAACAGGATGAACCCACTCCGATGTCCAGTCAAGTTCTATGAGTTTTATCTCTCCAAATGGTGAGGCTTTCTCTGGAGAAGGGGCATGTGCCATTTTGGCACC
This sequence comes from Coracias cyanogaster, assembly GCA_033124195.1. Lineage (NCBI taxonomy): Eukaryota > Metazoa > Chordata > Aves > Coraciiformes > Coraciidae > Coracias > Coracias cyanogaster. The sequence goes on along the minus strand of JAVSBS010022881.1, from coordinate 8,548 downwards.
ACCTCTCAGTTTTGGTGTGACCCTGTGGAGTGGCTGCTGCTCTCCAAACATTTGTACTTAAGCATGAAGCCTTGCCCAGGGTCTGTGCTGCTGGTGTGGACCACGGTTGAGAGAATGGTTCTTTCTGGCCCTTTCCACTACTTGCTTCTCTCCAGACAGGCAGGAGTGTGCAGTGTGAGTCCTGGTTGGTTAGCAGGTTTTGTCCTGAGTGAGGAGCTGTAGACTCAATTTATGTCCTCATTCTGCTGAAGGATGAGAGGCTGTGAGAAGCCTTGAGACCCCCCATAACCATGAGGGCAGGTCAGGCTTTCTGAGCCCTATGAGCTGATATCCTAGGGCTTATCTTCCTCTCTCTTTACAGTCCCGAGAGTCTGCGGAACCGCAACGATGTCTTCTACCTGCAGCCTGAACGGTCATGCATTGCTGAATCCCCACTCTGGTATTCGGTCATCCCCATGGACCGGAGCATGCTGGAGAGCATGCTGAACCGCATCCTGGCTGTGAGGGAGATCTATGAGGAGCACAGTCGGCTCAGCGGCCTGGAGGATGACATGGACTGAGCAAGATGCTGCCAGGCTGGCTGTGCTCCAGCCCTGGACCCCTTGTCTCCCTGCCTCCCACTGCAGGGCAGAGGCCAGGCAGTGTGGGAGGGGACAGTGCTGCAGCAGTGCTGTTCCTTCGTCATTACTGGACTTGGACATCCCATCCTGCTTGTTACAGGCTTCTTCTATGTATGTGGCCCCTGCACTCAGCCCTGCCTCCTGTCCCAGGTGCTGGGTGAGCCATCTTTCCTGGAGCAGTCCACACAGCCCAGGAGTGGCTGAGCCCCCAGGGCAGCTCCCCTTGCCCAGCCCTGTCCCCCTCTACCTCCATCCCTGACACTGCCACCCCTCTACCCCTGCCACAGGGCAGGAACCGCACAATACGACAGAGCACTGTCTGGGACCAGCAGCGTCCAGGCTGCCCTCTTCCTTTCCCTCTTCCTTTCCCTCTTCCTTTCCCGTCCCCTCGAGGCTCTGGGTGGCATGATAGCTCTACTGCTGCAGGAGGATGGTGTTTTCAAGCCAGTGGAAAAGGACAATGGGCAGCCTGAGAGCTGTTGGTCAGGAGGAGAGCTTGTTCCTGAGAGTGGGAGAGATTTGGACTGGCTGCAGGGAATGGGGTGAGCCAGTGCTGGAACATGAGGGCAGAGATGTATCCTCGCCACGGGGACACCTCCCTTGTACACAGCCAGGCTGCTTCCCTCAATTTTGTCAATGTTTTCTGAGTTGGCAGGAAACTGATGGAGATGGGTCTGTGTCAGTGCTATCCCCGTCTCCTCCCTGTCCCTCATCCTGACATAACCCTTCTCCCCAGTGCAAGGTTTTCAGTGGGTCCCTCTGCTCCAGCCTCGGGCAGCTGCTGGCAGAAGTGAAGAGCTCTGCTTGGCCTCCCCCTTCCTCCCAAAGCAGCAGAATACCAACACCCTGCCTGGGGCAAGCCTGACTCCAGCTGTGCTACTCCCTGCTGCCTCCTGCCCCTCCTTGTGTTCTCTTTTATTTTCTTGAGCTGTACATGGGTCTTCTGTTGAACCTGTATATATTGTTCTGGGCCCTGGCCTGGGGCCTTCTGTTCTCTGTGTCCAGGTGGAGAGTGAGCCACTCACCAGTCTTGTTGTAGTGATGCCAGGGTGGTAGGGCTAACCCTGTGTCTCTGGAAACCATTCATTTCAAATAAAGATGTGGAAAACTTTTGGCACCTCCTCTTTTCCCCACCCAGCTGCTGCTGTCCACCTTGCTCCTGTCCTTCCCTGCCTGCCTGTGCTGCCTCCACTTCCTACCTTGTCTGGCCTCTGGTGTGCTGCCAGCACTGGCATGCTGGGATGGCCCCTGACCTTGTGCTTGCTGGTGCCAGCCTGGCATGCCCTGCCTGTCCTTGCTCTGCTTGTCCCTTGCCCATAGGGCTGCAGCCCAACCCAACCCAGCAGTGGCCTTGCCCTGGCCACGCAGTGTGTCCATGGGACAGACCAATCAGAGAGCGATGCCGCGGTGCCCATGGGCAGAGCAGGAGCCAAGTGAGGTGCAGTGGGTGTTTATTTCTCCCCTCAGGGCTGACAGGCCCCTGCCTTAGTCCAGTCCTACTCTCAGCCATCCTGCTCCCAGGAGCACAGTGAGCAGCCAAGCTGTGTCCCCAGGGCTATGCCAATCTTTTGTGCTGGCTTTGGGGTCCATGCCATGAATCTGGAAGGGCTCAGAGACAGAACCACAACTGTGGATCCTTGTGCATCACCCATCCCAGCAGGCCACATTCACACTGCCAGGTCTGCCACTCGCACCTTCCCATGGGACCCACTGGCCACCCCCAGCCATGCACCCACCTCCCCCAGGGGTGCCAGACTGTGGGGGTGTATGTCAGCAGCCATGGGGCTGCCACTGCCAGGCAGGGTGACATGGGTGCTGTGGGGTCGCACAGGGCCACCAGGACTAAGCAGGATGCAGGACTTCAGGCCTGGCCTCTGACAGCACTTGGTGAGACCTAGGTGGTAGATCTCTACCAGGTTGAGCAGCAGGGACACACAGGCAACCCCCAGCATGAAGAGAATGAAGATGGTCTTCTCAGTAGGCCGGGAGATGTAGCAGTTGACGGTGTTGGGGCAGGGCCAGCGGCTGCAGGTGTAGAGGGGCTTCAGCTGGAAGCCATACAAGGCATACTGACCCACAATGAAGCCCACTTCCAAGAGAGCTTTGAAGACAACATTGCAGACGTACGTCCTCAGGATGGCACCCCGCATATAGACCTGTCCCTGCATGTCTCCTGTAGGAAGCCGGGGCTGCCTGGGGCGATGCCTTCTGGTGCTGCTGCTGGCCTGTGCCACCACCTGCTGCTGTGCTTTCTCCTTCAGATGCACCAGGTGCAGGATGTGGCCCAGGTACACAAGGCTGGGGGTAGAGACAAAGATGATCTGCAGGACCCAGAAGCAGAGGTGAGAGATGGGGAAGGTGCTGTCATAGCAGGCATTCTGGCAGCCAGGCTGCTGCGTGTCGCAGGAGAAGCCAGACAGCTCGTCACCCCAGACCCGCTCAGCAGCTGCCCCCAGCACCAGGATGCGGAAGACGAAGAGGACGGTGAGCCAGACCTTCCCCACCACTGTGGAGTGCTCCTGGGTGCTCTCCAGCAGCCGCCCCAGCAGGCTCCAGTCCCCCATGGCACCTGACGCAATTCTCTGCAAGATAGCCATCCTCCAGACACAGCCAATGAACCTTCAAACCACCGAAGTGCCACCCCATCCCCCAGCCAGGCCAGCGTGCAGGGGCCCAACCCGAGGCTGTCCCTGAAGTGGCCCCACCCATGCCCCATGGGACCCCCCCTAACCTGTCGTGTGGAGTGCAGTGGGAGCAAAGACCTCTAGCAGAAAGCAGCCCCACCACACTGGGAGCACCATGGGGGACACCATGGTGGCGATCCAGCATAGGGACCCCTCACCGTTGGCGGGTGCGTGGGGCAGAGCCCGGTGCTCCCGCGCTGTCGTCTCCCCACGGCAGGGCAGTATGGGATGCTGTGAGGCTCCTTCCTGACTGGTGTCCAGCTCCTCAGTGGGGTGCAGACAGGGCTGCCCAGCTATGTCCGTCTGTCCACCCAACAGTGGACACAGGGTTATTGGGGCATAAGCAGCTGCATGCCCCATTGGTTCTCATTGTGACTGGCAGATGAAACAGCCACTGAGGAAACTTCTCTCCTCTATTTTTGGTCTGGGCACCTTACTAAATATACTCAAGGCTGCAGGGCCTGGTGCTAGGGGAGTGTGAGCCCTCGGATGCTGCTCAATGCCACCCAGGGGGTCACTGCTCCTGCATTGCCAGCTGCCAGGGCACCACAGCCATGGCCCCAGCCTGGGAACTGCAGCCCCCACAGCCCCTGGTGCCACCCATCTGGACTAGGGTGAGGGGTGGGCACCCCATACTGACACCCCAGCACCTGTCATGTCCTAGTGGAAGCAGAGAGGAGGGAGGCAGTGCCTGAGAATGGAGATTTAATGGCCCAAGATGACTTCCTGGCCATCCAGGAGGGCCAGACCAGTGCCTGAGGGATGCTATCCACAGGGAGAGGGACAGCACAAGGCTGTGGGCCAGGGGCAAGGGCTGGCCCCTCTTCCCATGACACTTGCCCTAGCAGGCAGAGCAGCGGTCACCCTTCTCCTGCAGCCCGGGGTTGCGGCGCAGCATGTCCTTGAGGGAGCTATCCTGCTCTGTCAGCAGCTGGTTGATCTCATTCTGCTTGTACTCAGAGGAGAGCTTGTGCCCATAAAAGGAGCCCTTCCCCGATGGGGGGTTGGAATTGTGCTGACCTCGGCGGGCACAGGCTCGCACCACCAGGTAGACCAGCTCTGCCATGTTGAGGACGATGCAGATGCTGGAGGTGACCAGCATGAAGACGGTGAAGATGGTTTTCTCAGTGGGCCGGGAGATGAAGCAGTCGACAGTGTTGGGGCAGGGGTAAGCCTCACACTTGACCAGCCGCACCATCTGGTAGCCTGGGTAGAGCATGTAAAAGATGTACATGAACACAGCCTCGAAGAGCAGCCTAAAGACCACACTGCAGACGTATGTCCACCACAGCGAGCCTGATATGCGCATCTTGTGCTTCTTCACCTCCTCCATGTGCTTGGGGTCTGCATGCCCTGTCAGCACCAGTAGCTTCTTCTCCTGGTGCTGCTGGTAGGCCACATGCATGGCCACAAGGAGGGCCGGAGTGGTAACAAGGATGAGCTGCAGCGCCCATAGACGGATGTGGGAGATGGGGAAGAAGTGGTCATAGCAGACACTGTTGCAGCCAGGCTGCTGGGTGTTGCAGGTGAAGGCAGATTTCTCATCCCCCCAGACGCTCTCAGCTGCCACCACCAGCACCATAATCCGAAATATGAAGATGACGGAGAGCCAGATGCGCCCGATGGAGGTGGAGTGGCGGTTCACCCCACTCAGCACTGTGTAGAGGCCAGCCCAGTTCATTGTTCCTCAAGCCTGCAGGAGTGAGCAGCAAAAGGCAGTGTTAGGAGTGAGAAGGGCCCCCTGCTGAGATCCACCGTGTCCCAGACCTGATGGCAGCAGCTCCAGGAGGGACCCAGGAGCAGCTGGCTGCCACAGCCCTGGTAGGATGGATGGATGGATGGATGGATGGATGGATGGATGGATGGATGGATGGATGGAGAGCAGGACAGCAGCATAGCTCCCACTGCTGACATGGCTCAGGGCAGTTTTTTGGCTGGAGCAGGCAGGAGACCAGTTGGCCCTGCAGTGCCAGCTGCTCCTGCCCTGCTACTCAACACTGGCATCGGGGATCCTGACCCAACAGCTGCTGCAGAGGATGGAGGAGAAGTTCTCACACGTCCACAGGGACCCCCACCCAGCACTAAGCTCTCTGGCTAGGGATGGACCTAAAGGGCTCCTCTGCACCAGCACCTCCCTGCTCTTGTTCCCCCATTCGCTGCTGGGGAGCCCCAAGCTCGGGGCACCCCCATACAGCCATGCATTGTCACCCTCCTAGAGCTGCCCTTCCCTGGGGAGCTTGGGGTGATCCTGCACCCCAAGCTCAGACCCCTGCCCTGCCAGGGCCACCCGCCAGCACTGAGCAGTCCCAGAAGCTGCTTCCCACCTCGACCACTATGCTTGGGGGCCAGGACCTGCCCTCTAGCTACCCCTGATGTGGAGGGTCCTGGTGGTGCATACCTGCCAGTAAGGAAGGGTCCTCACGCGCTGCCCCCAGTGGGCCCTCTAAGGTCTCATGTCTCCCACACGAGAGCTCTGCTCCTCCTGCCCTCGTCTCTATCCGCCACTGCCCTGCACTGGAAGTCATATGCTGCTTTATAAACTATTTACATACAATGGGGCCTTTATCAGCCCCTGAACAACACACTTTAGCATTCAGATCCAACACCCTGACTTCCGCCCACCCCAGGCAAACAAAGTGCCTGTGTGCTGTGTGTCCACTGTCCAGCCCCACACCCACTCCTATCTCACTCCACACCAACCACAGCTGCTCCCCCCAAACCACTGGCCATGGGGTGCTCATCATTTTGACCAGCAGGACCCATACCGTGGGTATTACCAGGCTGGACAGCCACCCAGGGTGTCCAGGGTCCCTTTCCCAGGATGCATGGCAGAGCCCAGCTATGTGCCCATCCCGGATGGACAGCACAGGGCACTGTGACTGGAGGTGTGGTTTGGCTGATCCCCAGCATGGCACAGAGCAGACTGTGGAGACCCATGGGGCTGGGTGCACTTGGTACAGCCCCTGTGGGTCTTGCCATACCCTTGAGGCTCTGCTGGCAGGGTGTTGGTGCCAGCAGTGACTGCTGCAAGGGTGCTGGAGCTGCCCTGTGCGTGCCCTGTTCTGCTAGGGACATGGGAAAGAGTCTACCTGGGTGACGCTGGCTGTATGCTAACAGCAGCTGTGCTCAGCACTGAGAGCTACGTGCGGCAGCAGCTGTGCTCCTCTCCCGGGGCACAGCTCCTCTCCCGGGGCAGAGGGCCATTGATGCTGCCCCACTGCTCGGACATGCTGGTGGAGTCAACAGCCCCTCTGCTTGCTGACCGCCCCCCATGCCTGTATCCTTAAGGGCTGGTGTTCCAGCCACACCACCACACTGTGCCCCATCCCTACGGGGATGGAGTCATGTTCCTTTGGTTTTGTCCCCAGCCTCAGGTAAGGAGCAGCATATCCAGTAAAACCTACCAGCTGGGGGCCTGCAGGATGGCAGGGCAACAATGCTATCCTAAATGCCACTTCCACTCCTCAAAAAACTAGGGTGCAAGCACCTGGAGCTGGACAAATGGTGGTGGGCAAAAACCCTCCAGTGAAGCCACAGGGACGGCAAGCAGTGCCCAGGCCATGCACTGTTCCTTGCCCCACTCCCCCCAGGGGGGCCAGCACCACCCCTAGCTCTACCTTCCTTGACCCATGGCCAAGCTCTTCTGCAGCCCCCACTTTGGACCCCCAGTGCCTCTCAGCCTAGGGCATGTCTGGCAACCCCCACAGTGGTGCTGTGCCCACCAGTCTCTCACCTCAGCACTGGACCAGGCAAAGCTCTCTGGTACTGCAGCAGACTCAGCCTCCAATGTAGCACCCTGGACTTTATACTGCCCTCCAGCACGTCACCCACCTCCTCCCAAACAGCCTTGCTTCCTTCAGGGCTTGCTCCCTGCCACGTAAATACCGCAGGTGTGTCCAGCCTGCACTCACACTGCCGAGGCACCCACGAGGCCACGCCTAAGCATCCCCCAGCCCAGGGGGTCACTGCAGCACTGAGGCAGGTCCAGCCCTGCAGGATGGTCCTCGTGGGAGCTCTGTAGTCACCCTGGCTTTGCTCCCCTGCTGTGTGCATTCTCCCTGCCAGGTCCTCGGCAAACTGGGCACATGCACCATGGCAGGGTCCCGCTTTCCATCCCAGGGGATGGCTCTGGGCACCCCTAGCATCCTGAGCACCTTGTTCCGCTCTTGCAGGCTAGCTGGTTTGCAGGAAGCCACCAGCACCAAGTTTTAACGTGTAAAAGTGCAGCCAGGAAAGGCAAACAGCCTGTCAACGATTAACCCAGCTAACGGCCACCCCAAGGTCCTGCTGCCCACCGCTTGAGTAGCGCCGCAGCGCGCCGGGTCATGGCGACCCTGCTTTACATTTTGGGGCCTCGGCGTGGGCTGCAGGACCTCGCACACCATCCCCTGCATGAGGATGGGGGTAGTGCTACTGTCCCCCGAATGCAAATGGCGCGATTGCACTGTGGGGCTGCGGAGGGCAACGGGGACACCCTGCAGCGTGGCGGGGGCGGTGGGCAGTGGGCAGTGAGAAGCCGGGATCTCCGGTGGTGCGGAGCGGGTGGGGCCGGCCGGGGCCGCAATCTCGGCCCACGATAAGCGCTGGCTGAGTCAGCAGCGCCCGGCGGGGAGCGGGAGTGGCCACAGCCACCAGCACCGCCCTGGCCGCGCACCCGGGGCCTGGGACGTGCCGCGGGACCGGGGAGGCCCTGCCTGGAGCAGGGTGCAGCGGGAGCAGGCGGAGGAGGGCCACTGTGGGGTGTCGGGGAACAACATGGGGCTAGTTGGGGCCAGGCTGGGGAGATCAGGATGGGGGGGTCAGCGAGGGATACAAATGGGGGGTCGGTGGTGGGTCAGGAGTCAGGATGGGGGGGTGGGGATGGGGGGGTCAGCGAGGGATCCAGATGGGCGGCATCAGCGAGGGGTCAGGACACGGGGGTCGGGATGGTGGGGGGGGGAGGTCAGCGAGGAGTCCAGATGGGGGGGGGTCGAGATGGCATGGGGGGGGGGGTCGGGACGGGGGAGGGGTCGGGAGGGGGTTGGGCTTCCTGGGTCAGCCCCGCCACCCCCTCCCTTGTCCGCGCCGGGAGCGGTCGGAGCGACGGGACCGGGCCGGGAACGGCCCCCCCCGGTGCGGGGCAGCCCCGGACCCCCCGACCCCAGCCCGGGGGGGCGGCAGCGTCACCGCTACCACCCCCCCGCCCCCCCCTCCCGGCGCCCGGGGCGCGGGGCCCGGGGGGGGCGGCCCCCGCCCCCCCCGGGG
>JAVSBS010022880.1:3402-18708 GCA_033124195.1 Coracias cyanogaster | reverse complement strand
CCGCATAAAAAAAAAAAAAAAAAGGAGAAAAAAAAAAAAAAAAAAAAAAGAAGCCTAAACGTCAGCAGCGAGTTTGGGGCACAAACGTGCCGGTGTTTGGGAGCAGGTGTTTCGTTTTAAGCGGAGGCGGCTTTCCCGGGGGAAGAGCCCCGGCTGAGCGGGCAGCCGCGCAGCCCCGCGTTGCCTGCCCGGGGCTGTCAGCCCGGCGGCGGGCCCGGCCGCCCCGCTCCGCTCCCGCTTGCTCCACACCGAGTCCTGGCAAAAGTTTTCGCGCTTGTCCCCGGTCCAAACCCCACAGCTGGGGCTTGTCATCCGAGCTCCCTGCCTTGGCCAAGGGGGGCGTCGCGCCCCTTGGTGGGTTGGGGTTTGTTTTTTTTTTTAATTTTTTTTTTTTTTTTCCTGGCCGCGATGGGGGGGGAAAAGCGGCACGGGAGCGTAGGTGCCCACAGCGCTGTGTGTGCGCGGGGCGGTAACGCCGCTGCTCCCCGCTCAGGGAGCCTTGCGGAGCCGTCCGTCCTGTGACAGCCCGCCCCTGTGCCCGCTCCCTCGCTCGGGAAGGAAGAAGAGCGGAGCCTCCTTCCCTTTAATGGACATATTCTGATGCGCTTTTTTTGGTCCTTTTTTTTAATTTTTTTTTTTTTCTTCCCCCCTGCATTGTTTGGCCCAGGCAGCAGGAGCGGCGGTGGCCGCTGACATCCCGGCGTGTCCCGGGGGGGCCAGGGCCGCTGGCTCCGCTCCCCGAGCCGGAGCCGCTCAGCCCGGCGACCAGAGCCAATACCTGCTGCCTTCTCGGAAGGACGAAGGAGCCTTTCCGAGGAGGTGGAAATGCAAAGTGTTACAACCTTCACATGCCTACTAATTGTGTGCGATGCCTCTTTTTTTGGGGTTTTTTTTTTTTTCTCCCTCTTCCCTCCCCCCTCTTTCCCCTTTCAAAGAGGCAGCTTCGTGGTACGTGATTGAAATGGAGCTAAGTAGTTTCCTTCAGGCATTGGGGCTGCTGGCGAAGGGCCAGCTTTCGTTCCCAGTAGCCTTCAGAGGCATTTAAACTCGGAGAGAGCTTCACTCCCGTCCCCATTACTAATCTTCCTAATGAGGAATATAAATTAGCCGGGAATATGGAAGTTTAACAAGATCTTAATAAATGCTTTTTTAGCTGTTTTCATGGAAAATCAATACACGACTGTGCTGTCCCCGTCGAAACCCTTTTTTGTTGTTGTTGTTTTTAACATGCATTGCAACCCAGTTACCTAATTATAGGCAACTAGATATTGTGTGCAGCGGTGGGGTTGGTTTGGAGGATGTTTGATTTGGGGTTTTTTTCCCCTATTTTTGCCCACGCTCGTAGGCTGGCCAGAACATGTGACCCAGTTTAGTTGAGCGATGCTGGGGGAGAAAGGAGGCTGCTCCCATGGCGGCTCCGCTCGTGGACAGATGGGAAGGGGCTGTGGAAGGGAATGTGTGGCATTTGGGATCAGGTTTTGCTACCGTGCTGGGAAGAGATGATCTTGCTAAAATGAGTAGAGTTTGGTATGGAAAGTCGGTGTGTCCATTTTCTGTGTAAAGCTTCCATATGGATCATTTCCTATAGTGGAAAGAATAATCCCAAAACATCAGCTTGTTGCCATAACAGTTCATACCCAGGTTTTTTTCTACTTTGTTTTTTGGTTTTGGTTTTTTTTTTGTTGTTGTTCTCTGAAAATGGCTAGAAAGTCAGCAGGGTGAATTGAAATTGAAAACCGCAGCTTCACCCATTTAGGATGGTTTTGTTTTTTGTTTTGTTTCGTTTCATGGAGTAGATGGGAATGCTGGGGGTGGTGGGTGGGGGGAAGTTGTCCGTGTACTGTTCCATGTATATTTGAACACAGTACTTTCTTGGCAGATGGTCAGGGTTTTAAAAGGAAGTCTCCTTTGGCATTGCGTGAAAGAAAGAGAGAGATGACTCATACAGTTGCACTCTTGGCCAGTAGATAAAGTTCTTGTTCATTGTGGGACTCCCAGCAGGACCTCAGAGTAATTTCCCGTTTTATATCCTATAGAATAGGACAATTCTATTATGGAACTTTTTTCTCCCCTCTTCTCTGTTGTTGAAATTCCCCATGTTCCTCTGAATACGCATGGGAGCAGTTCAAGTTATGTAGCGTGCATGCCAGCGCGCTTGGAAATGACATTCTTTGAAAGTCGAGTGTGCTGCGTTCTCATGCACAGGAAATGGGAGGATGTCTGTTGCTCCATTGATGTCCCCAGAAGACAGGCCAGCAGCTCCGCGGCCATGCTGAAATGTAGCTTTGTTTTCTGACACAGTGTTTGGGTTTTAACTGTGTGTCAGAGCACATTGTGTTCAGTTGGGTCCTTCCAGCCTTGTGTTTGTGTGAGAGGTACAAAACAACTTGAAATGAGACGAGCCACAAGAGTGAAGTGTGATTATTTGTTGTGGTTCTCTATGGTCCTTTTCAATGTCAGCCTACTAAAAACACAGATTTTTTTTTTTTTTTATGAGAGTGATGATTCATTAGAATGCTATTTTGGAAACCAAAGCTGACTTGCACCTTGAGCTGTGTGTTTGAACTCCTGCCCAGGTCTGATTTCTTTTCATCGTAACAGTCACCTAGTTACGGCTGGAGGAGCCTTTAATTTGATTTGAACCTAGAAACCTCAAATCGAACGTACTACATTCCTGCATGCTTTTTGAAGTGTAAAATACAATTGGATTTGTTTTTAAGCAAGCTGGTAACTTTTCTCTTTTTTCTTCCTTCTCTTTCACCTAGACATGTTTGGAGCTGGAACGGTATCTCCAAAGTGAACCCTGTTATGTTTCTGCATCTGAAATAAAATTTGATAGCCAAGAGGATCTCTGGACCAAAATTATTCTGGCACGTGAGAAAAAGGAGGAATCTGAACTGAAAAACACGTGTGTCCCGAAAGAGGACAATCTTACTAGTCAGAATTTAGAGACCAACAGTTTGAATTCTGACGTGAGCAGTGAATCTTCAGACAGCTCTGAGGAGCTCTCGCCCACGACAAAGTTTACCTCTGACCCTATAAGCGATGTTTTAGCCAGTTCAGGAAACTTGAGTTCATCTGTCACTTCCACTCCCCCTTCGTCTCCTGAGCTGAGCAAGGAGCCTTCTTCCCAGCTATGGAATTGTACGCCGGGTGAGTTGCATTCGCCAGGGAAAATTCGTACTGGTACCGCTGGAAAGACTGCAGAAAAAGGTACACCCGCCAATGGTGACACCTCGCCAGATGGCAGAAGGCGTGTTCACAGGTGTCATTTTAACGGTTGCAGGAAAGTTTACACCAAAAGTTCACATCTGAAAGCACATCAGCGCACTCATACAGGTTAGTAACCGTTAGTAACCGTATGCTTATTAAGAGTTGGCAAGTCCTGTAGGGAATACCCCTGACAGTGGTGGTGTCAGAGCGTTACACAATCACTGGGTGGGAGCCCAGGTTTGGAGAGATGTTGTAATAGTAGTAGAAGCTTACCAGCATGGACGACATCACTTTCTCATTCTCTTCATAAGCAAGCTGAAGCCATGACGGTGGTAGGTTAGTCTGCTGTCATAGCAAATAGGAGCCACTCATCTAAATAGGCAATAGTCAGGAAGCTGCAGGGGCATGGGGTCTTCAGGACCAAAGGTCTAGCCAAAATAGAGACTAAACGTTTGCTGATGTTTATTTCTAAAGAAAAAGCAAGCTGAGACTTTCTTGCAAACGAGAAAGTCGTATCCAAAAGTCGGTCAGATCACTAAATACTGTAAGAACTTGTGTTCACAGCCTGGTCTACATTGGGTCTACTCAATTAGTCATCCCAAGGCCTTTATTATAAAAATATAGCCATAACTGTAAATCATGTAACAGTTTTGTGTGCCATCATTATTGGCAGTGCTCTTGGAAAGCCACAGTGTGTTGTAGTCCTTCTAACATATCTGCCTAACCAGATTTACAAACATAGGATTTACTGTGTAATTTAATCCCAAAATACTGAACAACAGAATTTTATTGTTATGGAACCTGAACTAAAAATAACAATCCTGTGTGTTATGGGAAAAGGAAGTGAGGAAGAAAGACACTTCAGGGGTTTTGTAAATATTTTATGGTTGAAATAGCGTGTTGATTTGCTTGTTTGAGCTTTATTATTTGACGTCTCTTTATGATAGCAGTTAGATACATAGAGCTGTGCCTTGCTCAATAGTCATCGCTTAACCTGAGGAATTCGACTGGTATTCTTGGTGTTCCAATCCAGAGACCTGTACAGGGTTGGGTTTTTTTTGTCCCCAAGATGTGGAAAGAGAATTCAGGGAAAAGATCCTATTTTGGCTCATGAGCTCAGCATTTTGTGGCTTTTATGGGAAGTCTGAGCAAGCTCAGATGCTTCCATTGTCATGCAGGAGTCAGATAAAACAAGATTATTTCAAGAGGAAAGAACAACTTCCACTGAAACCATGGTGGCTGAGCAGACATAAATAGCTGCTGGCCTCAGAACCATTGCAGAACTGTAGTCCTGGTTCTGGCTGGCTGGGAGTGTTCCTGTGAATGGAAGTGGTATTTCTTGAATGCTGAAATAGCAGTGTTCAAAGTGGTGTGCAGGCTTTTCCAAGAATATGTGGCTCAGCAGAAAGGAGGTTGCATGTTATGCAGATGAGTGAGTGACAGAGGACTTTGATGCAATATGGTAACCTAATTGCATTTTGGAGCCTGACTGTGCTGTCTTTAATCACCTTCATGAGGTGAATGATACCTGTTCGGGAGTAAGCCTGCCATTATGGATGAACAGGAACTGTAGAAGGTTGGATTTCTTTGTTTCCTGTAAGCCTGTTAAATCGCTTCTTTTTTTTCTTTTTTTTTTAATAAGAATGAAATTATTTGATGTGCTGCTGCAGTGAAATAGCTAGGTAGGAATCATGTGGATGACTTTTGCAAGGCTTCTTTGCCTACATGTTCTGAAGCATTCAGATAGGTTAAGTAAAATTGGCTGTCTTTGGGAGGTGGAGGAGGTTTACATAGAAAATGAACAGGATAGCACCTACCTTTCTTTGAATGGAGTCATGACTAACGTGTAATCTGCTTTCTTTGTAGGGGAAAAGCCTTACAGATGTTCATGGGAAGGGTGTGAGTGGCGTTTTGCAAGAAGTGATGAGTTAACCAGACACTTCAGAAAGCACACTGGTGCCAAGCCTTTTAAATGTAGTCACTGTGACAGGTATGTGAGTGAAATGCACCTTTTTAAATGGCTATTTTTAATGCTTGTTGGAAAGCGAGTAGTCAAGGCGGCTTTTCACTTGTGAAGGAATAATTTGGAAATGCAAATGTCTGGTACTTCTAAGGGATTAGTGTACATTTAGACCTGAAAAATACCTTCCGTTTTACTAATCATTGGGATGTGGTTTGTAGCCTGATGTTTCAGATGAGCGTTGAGAAGTCCCTAGTGTTACCACGCATCTGCAGAGCTCCTGGGTGCCCACAGCTACCCTGAGTGCTCCCGTGTATCCAGGGAATGCCAAATCCATCCTCCACCAGCCATGGTTGGAGTAGCAGAGCAAGGGGGGTGCCTCAGCAACACGTATTGTGTCGTGTGTGCTAGCAACTGTGGGCTAATGCGCAACGTGACTCTTGCCTTGCAGGTGTTTTTCCAGGTCTGACCACCTGGCCCTTCACATGAAGAGACACCTCTGAATGGGTCAAGAGGTGAATCCTGCGGGCTAAGCGGCGTCAAGGTTGAAGAGCCTTGAGCGGAGGGATGCGTGTTCCAGCCAAAGCATGCCATTTTGCACCCTACCCAGTTGCCTCCAGGACCTCACTTCCTTGAAGGTCTTTTGAGGGCTAATAAGTCATGTAAGAAACGGCATAGCAACCGCAGTGCATGATGTTTGGGGTTTCCTGGACTCATACACTGGTATCTAACCTTCTGAGTGGCTCCTAAGCCTTTGCCGTGAGCATGTGCACTGAGAATGTTAATGATTGGGTGACTGTATGCGATGAGGATCTCTTGATGACTGTTTGCTGAGGCACATTTTTTTTCTTGTGGTTGTTTTATAACTGTAAGAGAAAAAAATAGTCTGAATGTCTTGTATGTGAGGAGTATCTTGTGAGATGGGACGACCACCAATCATTTCCAAGGGGTGGGGGGAGGGGTGTCTGCACCTTTTTAGAGAGACAGCAAAGAGGGGGAAGGGGAGAATAAAAACAGTCAGGATGCCAGAATGGAGATGGGGGACCTCCCCGTTCCTGTGTGAGAGGAGCTTTAGGTGTCTGGTGCAGCTATTAAACGTGCAATGTGTCAAGTAGCTTGTTTTACTTGCTACAGAGCTCATTTGTAATCCATTGTATAAGCTGTGTATTTACAAATGTAACACAACTATAACTTTTCATTATAATACAAAGGTTATTGCATGGTTCTGGGGAACTATATGCTTTTCCATTCTTTAATCAGGACTGCAGTTTTGATTCCAGTTAAGAGCAGCTAAAATACAATTGGTCTGATGTTACATAATGTATGGAACATGAATAATTTTTTCTGTTGGGTGGATAAAACCACTATTGGTTAGAAACTGATTTTTCTCATGCAGCTAATTTTTCTCTTATTTATGCCTTGAGGACTAACTTCTGGTTTTCTAGCTGTTAATGCACTGTTGACCTTAATAATGGTGCCTTATGCAAGTGACCTTCTCTTGTAGGGGGTCTTATACAGGGGTATGGGTGATGCATGCTTTATTAAGGCTCTCTTTTCACCTGGCATTGTACTGTATCAAATGTATAATATGAGGGGAAAAAAAAGGTTACTTCCAGGGTCCTCCTTCACAAAGACAAAAAAGAGAAAAGTCGTTCATGTCAGTACAGTATTTGTTTAACTTAGACAATTTGACTGTGTTACAGTATAATGCGTATGCCAATTGAATACCTGATCAGTTCTGCCACCTTGAGACTTTTTTTATATTGACCTTGCACAACAACTGTGTATATACACACCCCAACTGTACTTAATATGTCAAGTTTTCATACATATTAAAGATACAGAAGTATTAGAAGATGTATTTGCTTAAAAGGCACAAGTTTCACATCTATATATCTAGCTATCTGTTGGTCATACAGAAAGAAACTATATTACTTTTTTTTTAAAAGTGGGCAGAAAAATAATTGTGTATGTATATTTGTGTGTACAGTCTGTGTATGTGTGTATATATATAGATAATATATAAATATTTTTTTTAAAAGGAAAAAAATTAGAACACATAGCTAGAAAATGCCACAGCCCATCAAAATATTCCTCCCCCCCCCCGTCAATATGGTTGTTATGGAGACAAAGAAATGAAAGATATAGTTAATTAAAATCTAGCATTTTTAGAGGCTTTACCTTTAGCTTAATGGTATGCTAAAGGCTTTGTTGGCATTCAGTCCTTCTCAGACTGCTGACTGTGTTTTCTAGTTATTAGGGTGTCTGGAATAGCGTATCTGTGGCCATTTAAGAATGATATGAACCGAATATTGGCATGCTAAAAGAGTATTAGCTGTGTGCAGATGAAGTACACTCGGGTTTTGGCCTTCCATCTTGTTGGAGGACCGGTGAGTGAGCTAGTCGTTGTGGTGGTTGAGCTCTAATTTTACATAGTTGAGCTAAAATAAAGACTGTTTTTTCCTAGAGTAGAAATAGCCTGTCCAAAAGCAGTATTTTTAATTTTTTTTCTTAAACCAGCTCACTACAGTCGATGCAATGAAACATGTGACCTGTTTCTTTTTCTATTTATTCTTGGTCTTGCTTACTATGCTAATATTTTGGTATATCTTCCTGGAAATGTATGTAGATAAGTGGTTTTTAAAAAAGTATATGCAAGTGATCTGGTTCTAAGGAACACACAGGCTTAAATCATTCTCATTTCATTTTTGGTTTAAATTGCCTGAAAATGCACTTTTTTTTTTTTCTTCCCCAAACAAACAAAATTTCCCAGAAAATGAATTTCTATTTAGGTTGGATTTTGTTGTGTTTTTTATTCCTTGTTTACATTGTCCTTGGTTTAGCCATAATTCTTACAAACAAGAAAGTAAAAGCAAAAACAAACAAACAAAAAACCAACCCCAAACAAAAAGTTTAAACTTGCACTGGCTTGTCTCAATTGTGAAATACCATCAGACTTGTGTGGATGGGGTGGGGCTGTGTGCCATATGTCAAATGCCTGTAATTTTCTTAATAAGCAAGTACATTTTGTTCAGGTGATAACTGAGCCTCAATCAAGCTGAAAAATAAAAAAAAAAAAATAAAACATTTTTGCTTGAAATTTAAGAAGAAAAAGTTTCTATTAGTGAAATTTCTTTTTTTGTTTTTGAAGCACCCTGTTATCTAAAGAATCTCTTTGTAAGATTTTTGTAAAAATTTTGTTTTACAAGATTTTATTTGAAATTGTTTTTTGCAAGATTGTTATATTTCTGTATGAATGTATTTTTTATTGGAATAACATAAAAAGAAATTCTTATCAGCATCACGTGTCTGGTTTCATCTTTCTCCTCTCTGACGTACTACACACCAAGTGATGTCAAATACTGTGTCGATGCTTGCCTTGCGTCATCTGGTTGCAGGTACAAATACCTTTGGGTCAGGTTGCTTTGTGGCAGACAAGCCCTGATGAGAAAATAAATTTGGCAGTAGAAACTAAAAGTTCTTCAATATCTGAAAAGCTGTTGTTGACCCATCTTTTCTCTCAGTGGAATAAATGGTTAACACAATTGTTACTGCAAGACTGCACCTTTATTCCAAATCACTTGTTCTGTAAGAGGTAAATGCAGATTCTGCATGTGGGAAGGGAGATTCAGTGGGCATTTAAAGCGAAGGAAAAAACCAGAAATGCCAGAGCTTGGCTGGAGGCACCTGCTCTGAATTTTTACTGCATAGGATGGGCCTTTGAAGGGCCCTGTTGGTAGAGAACAAGCCCAAAACCTTGAAGGTACAGTTGGGGGAAGGAATGCAGGGAAGGAACCATGAGGAAATATGCCTGGCCAGGGCTGACCTGACCCACATGCTAGTGGTGACCTTCAACCAGCCAAATGCAAGCCTCTGTGAACTGCATTTTTTTCAGAGAAAAAAAAAAAAAGGCTCTTCAAAGCATACCTGGCACATACACTGGTTTGGGGGACACATGCAGAACTTGTTTACTGGTGCCTTGTGGCTTCTGCTTCACTCGTGCTGGTGTTAAAAATCCCTTAAGCATCAATTAAACCATTGGCAGAAATGGCAAAGCTATGTGCTGAGAAAGTGACTTTGAACGTGTGAATTCAGTTCACAGTAATGAACATTTCATGGGTTTAGATGAGAAATGGTCCAAAAATGATGTAGAAAAGAGCTGAAACAATACAGATTGAGGCAGAACTAGTGTAGGGGGAACACCCTTGCCACCTACCTCAGTTAGCCCTGCAGCAGGCTCGTAAGTAGATAATAAGCCTTGGTATAGGCAAGGAAAAACTGGCAGTTTAAGCAAATTCATGATTTGCAATACAAGGGATATATTAGATAGTACCACTGTTACAATATCTCACACAATTAAACATAGGTATCTTCTGGGAAACTTAGAGTTGCAACAGAAATAAGGGAAGACTACTGAGTTTTAGGGGTTGTGACATTTTGCCTCTTCATCTATATAAAATGTAGAAATTGAAATGTTTTTAAAGAACTGATCTTGACCTTGGAGGTTCTCCACCCAAAATGTTCGATGGGCGTGTAATACAGAACAAGAATTGGCAAATTTTTTCCTGTTTATTGAGTGTGTGTCATCCGGGGCTGTGTCTTACTGTACTATTAAAAACAAACAAACAAAAGGCCTCATAACTCTATTCTTAAGGATGTTACTGAGATCCCACTCTTTTTTTTCTCTGAGAGATTGTACTGACAAAACTGGTGTTCAGGAAAAAAAGGGCTAGTGACAGAGCTGTTGGGCAACAAGGAAACTACAAAGCAAAAAAGCAATAGCCATTTCAGGGTTAGTGCATTTCAACATAGACATCTACTGTGATCTTGCTTAATTCCAGGTTTTGAAATGCAGAGAGATGAGAAGAGATGTGAATTTGAGGGTGAAAAAGTCAGCTGGCTTAGGTATGGACCTGGATTAGTAGCCTCAGCAAGTTCCAACAACTTCAGCTGAGGTTAACAAGGTGAAAATGAGGACAGAACTTGTGAGCCAACATGCTAGCTTCTTGCTGCAAAGGTGAGATATGGCATGTTTGTCCACTTAGGCACACATATGTGCATGCAAAAGTCAAGATGAAACAGTTAAAATCCCAAACCAGAACTAGTTTGGGTGTTTGTTCTTTTTTTTTGTTTTTTTTTACCTCTTGGGTGTGAAAAATGCTGGCATACAAGTGGTCAGTGCAAGTAGGTCGTATCCCAGTTTACCAACTTATGTGAACAACTGTGCATTATAAATGCAGCATAACTTTGAATTTCACAATAGACAAGTGATTGTTATTTTCTTAAATTGGATGTTCATATTGTTTAGAAGTTATCATCTCTCTTCCCATGTCACACACTGAATCTAGAATTGTTGTGCCTGTTAGAGCATGTTGAAGGCAAGCTGTAGTTTATTCTTTCCCTTTTAAAAGCCCTTCACGGTACCTCTGCTTTTGTGTCCATCTTCTTCCTCTTCCATTCTTCTTAGCTACTTGAGCATTTGCTCTTTATTTTCTTTAATGGCACTGAAAGCTCTCAGAAATAAAAACAGCCTCTGTATATCTCACAAATGGCAGCAGCAAAATTACAAACAAGGGGAAGGAAAAACATTGGTGATTGTTTCAAAAAGTAGCTGAGTGTTTATGCAGCACCAAAGGAGTACATGATCTTACATATTCACACAACAGGGAGAGACAACCTTTAATAAGAGGAAAGCTCCATGGAGGTGTCCCTAGCCTTGTCTGGAGGGAGGAGTTAAGGTAGACTGAAACAGTAAGGGGAGCTCTAACTGCACAAGAGCTGGGGGGGACACAGGTAAATAAGGTTTCCCCTCTGCCTTTAAAGCATAAAAGGACTTGTATTTCCTTCTTGTTCCTCCATTTTTCAAAAATTCCTTGGAGACAAAATGGTTCAGATATGAAATCTCTGCTATACTTATTTCTCTAGCTTTTCCAGCTTTGCATCCTCAGGTAGCACTGGTTTATAGAGTAGGCAACACCAACACTCCAGTTCTTTATTTCTGGTGACAAGAGTTTACTGAGCAGCTCGTACCCTCACAGAAGTCTGCCTGCTTTTGCTTCATCCCATGGGATTGTGTAGCCAAGAGGCATTAACAGGTATTTCTGAAATAAAGCCTCTGACATGGCAAGAAACTCTGCTGAGATTATACAGTCCAAGGCGATAGTATCTTTTTTTTCCCCCTTTAGCTCTTTTACCTCTACACTGTCTGTTTCATCCCTTATTCATGGTCCCTAGATATATGGCATTTATTTTTGATCAAACCTGTAGCAGTACCGTCTCATAACCATTCGAGCTCTTACATATAAGGGAGAATGAGTAGACAGAGTATTGCTTTTGCACATAGGCCTACAGAGGTTTAATCAGTCTAGGATTCATTGGAGCTACCCTGGGAAATAAGGGTTTGCAGGTTTGTGCATTAATATTGTGAGGCCTTGGTCAAAAGCTCGTTTAAGTCAAGGAGAAATTCCTCACTGAATTCAACTTGCTCCAGACAGTAATTTTTTCTTGGACCTGAACCTGAGGAAGAAGTACATTTGAAATCCATTCAGAACCAAATTTTCATTCAATGACATTTATGACTATATTTTGTCCATTTCCCGTTGAATATTTGATAGCTGGAGTTTACAGCTGCAAGCATTGCAAAGCTATTTTTTTTAACAGAAATATGATTTTTTACTGAAGTTTTTTTTTGATTGCAGACTGATAATAAACCTTGTAAATTGTTCTGCAGTTTCAGTTGCATTGCAAAGCTATTTTTTTTAACAGAAATATGATTTTTTACTGAAATTTTTTTTGATCGCAGACTGATCATAAACCTTGTGAATTGTTCTGCAGTTTCAGTTACACAACAGCTACATAATAATTTTGTAAGTTATAACAGTGACTGTAATGTTTTCAATCTGAACACTTCACAAATTATTAGCTGAGAGAGTATTAACTGAAGAAATTAACTGGATTTGTAGGATACCATAGCAACAAAGGTGGCCTATGGCTTTAAAAAAAAGTGCTGCATTAGATACAAGCCAGCACATGTTGTTAAAATAAAGAGAAACGATGCAGATTTTGCAATTCAGGCTACAGATTGGTCGTTTTCCTGAAATATAGGTTTATAATTTGTCACAGGAAAAATAACTCTATAAAGCAAAACCGCTAAGGTGTTTTAAGATGATCTAATACGCGGAGGTGTCTAGTGCAGCCATTTTGGATTGGTGTCATGATAGGAAACAGATGGTATATGTGTTTATGTTTAACATTTAAGGAGGTATAGAAAGCAATTGGGAGGTGATGTATTTTGTTAATGGGCAAGTAAAGCCTCGTATGTACAGTTAAAATAGAATGTAAAAAACAAGCAACATTTTTTCAGCACAAATGAGGCAATACAACAACACACTTAAGTAGATTTATTTGACTTGTTTCACTTTAAATAATTTTAATGAGAAATTCTCTAAATGTTTTTGAGCGGAGATAGAAAGTAATCTGGTAACCACATGTCTTGCTGTAAGCCAAGCTGTTCTTTAACAGCACTTTCTTTCAATACAATATAAATTTAGCTGGAATTAGCATTGCTGAATATTAGTCCCTCAGTGCCTTACTTGCTAAACCTTCATATTCTTTTTATTGCCTCTGTGCATTTCAGAAGCAGAGTGTGTGGCCAGTTCTGGACAAAGGCAAATTATCTAACAGGGCTGGGGAAGGCAATGTATTTGCTGAATTCTCTAACATAACAAACACCTCAGTAGTAATTCAGCGAGGCAGCAGATCTGCACTGGATACAGTAATATATTTTTCCTGCAACGCACTACCTTTTGGATTTGATACTGAATATATCAAAAATATAGTTATGCATGCAAAGCTATATTTTTCCAAATTTTATGTACTTCACCTTACTGTATATTATTTCATATATAAGATTTATCTTTGAACATGCTGTGATAGCCAAAGACTGTTGTTCATTTACTAAGCTGTTCTAGGCAAGTTACTCAGTCTTCTGGGTTTTCCTTTATTTGTTTTTGCTGACCGTGAAGAGGACATTGAGGGCAACTGGATTTTAATAGATTGTCACTGTAATTAATTATTCATCAGCAGTAGAAGTATTAGTGGTAGTAGTCAGACATGCAAAGGAGGATGAGATCTTACCGAGGTGAACCTACAGGGAGAGAGGCTCTTCCATCCAGGTTCTGCCTAATTAGACTACAACATATTTGGAATTACCCATATCCAAAGAGAGAGAAAGTAGTTTTGCAGGCTGCTCTGATGATCTCAATGGTTTTCCCTTTCCTGGTCAGACAGATAATGCTGTTGATATTTTACCATAATTCCACCCAGTCCTGTCGGCCTGTCACAGATGGACACATTCTGGACACTAGGGTGAGAAATTACAGTGCAGAACACTGGGCTTCAATGCATTTCAGTGACCAGTTTTAGATGGGACCTTGTAATGCCCATCTCTGTCTCACATGCTTGGGATATTTCTTATAATTTTATGATTTTGTTTTCTAGCAACCTTCTTCTGGCAATAACTTTGGTATATTCTATGTTAAATGCTTTGGACCTACTGAGATTTCTTCTTAATTTGAAAAAATTGTTAAGAATTAATCTTTAATCCCACAGATAGAAAAGAGTAAATAAGAGATGTAATAATGTTATAGTATTAATGGGATTTGAGCCTCAGTAGGAAATAGATGCATTATTCATAAGGATTGATGGTCTTTAGTGTCCCGACAGCCCCTTGTGGGGCTTTGGAGGTATTAGACTGGTCACTGGAGAGAGGGTTGCTCTAATACTCAATAAGCTAAACTAAAAATATCGCTAGAATTATAAAGCAAAAACTAATCAAATCCTAAATATAAATATGATGATACAAATCCATCCCTTAGTTATCTCCAGAAACCACCCTTCCTCAAAGGGTTGCCAGTGACTTGTCCCTTATTATCTTTAATCAAGCAGAAGAGAGAGGCATTGAACGCCACAGTGGATCTGTGTAACAAGGCATTGCAGGTGAAATCTTTAGTGCTGTACTTCCCGCTATATGTGTGCTGCTGGCTGGCCCCTGCTCCACAAACAAAGGAAAGGGCAGCAAAGAGATAGAGGGATGCAACATTTACACAGTGCCTGTGAAGTCCTCTGTAGCTTCTTCTAATTTCCATCCCTAAAGTCCAGACCACAGATGTTTCATGGGGCAAAACCAGCCTGGATGCCTGTAGGTAAAAATTACGGGGTGACACACAACAAAGACTGTCTTAGGAGATTTTTGCAATAAGGTTTCCAGCACTTACACAGATGGGACCTACTCAGGTTCTGTTCTCTGTGTTGTACGACAGGATATTGTTTATCTTAACTATAATGGACAACTTACAAACAAACCAAATCAACAAAATGAAGTGTGTTTTCTTTGATTTATCCAAGCCGAATAGGCACCAGAGTTTGAATATCTGTCAGAGAGGCTGAAACTGCTAGTCACCAAACAAATGTAACTGTGTAATTCAATATTAAAAAATATCTTTTTCATCAGACATTAAGTATTTTGGGATAATGATGAGGTCATAAAAGACTAATGTGTTTGGCCAGGAGAGAGAATAAGATTCATAAAAGAATAAAGAGCTGTGAGATATGGCCCCTTTTGGCACAAAAGGTAGCACCCAAAGACTGCTTAGGCAAGTATTTGTGTGCACAGATAGTTTAATGCAAAGCAGATTTAAGCCTCGATTCTGAAATAGGATCCATTCAGATAGCCTTCTGACCCTCACCTCCTGTTCCTGGAGACACCAAAAACTGTACAGGACCATCCCTGATAAAGGATGCAGAGCTCCTCAAGGAGATGGCTTCATGCCTCATGGGACTGGCATCAGGACCCTGAAGGTGATAAACTTAAGTGGGGAGAGTTGGTCAAGCTTCAGGAAGGATGTAGCTCTTTGTGATACTGGTGTTTGAAAACACAAATCGGAGCAAAGATGCTGAAAGAGGGTGGATTTTGATGAGATACTAGGAATAAATTCTTTATTGTGAGGATGATGGGGCACTGGAACAGGTTGCCCAGAGAAGTTGTGGATGCCCCCTCCATAGAAGTGTTCAAGGCCAGATTGGATGGGGCTTTAGCAACCTGGTCTGGTGAAGGTGTCCCTGCCCATGGCAGG
>JAVSBS010022879.1:39997-54265 GCA_033124195.1 Coracias cyanogaster | reverse complement strand
GAAAGGACCTCAAAGATCATCTCGTTCCAACCCCCTGCCATGGCAGGGACACCTCCCACTAGACCAGGTTGCTCAAGGCTCCATCCAGCCTGGACTTGAACACTTCCAGTGTTGGGGCATCTACAACCTCCCTGGACAACCTGTGCCAGTGTCTCACCTCCCTGAGTAAGAATTTCATCCTAATCTCCTATCTAAATCTACCTTCTTCCAGTTTCAAATGATTACTGCTTGTCCTATCACTACAAGCCCTTGTAAAAAGTCCCTCCTCGGCCTTTTTCTAGGCCTCCTTCTTTATTTTTGTTTGCTTGGGGTTTTTTTATTGTTGGTTTTTGTTTGTTTTTTACTTTCTTTTGTGTTAGGAAAGAAAACATTTTGCCAATTCTGCTGAAGAGCCGGAGGTAGGGGCAGGTGTTTGCATTGTGGATATTTGCTGTTTGGGGAGACAGACTCTTTGGGGTGGGTTTTGTCGCTCGCTGCTGATGCAGGTGCGCTGCTCGGAGGGATCTTTTTACTGCTCCACTTCAGGCAACAGGAAGAAAAAGCGAGATTTCCTGTAGCAAAGCGCTTTGTATCTTTGCCCTTCAGCTTCGCTGGTGTAGCCAAGCCAGCAAGGGGTTTGAATTGTGATGAGGTGAGATGACGGGGATGGGGGCGGAAATTATAAATGTATATATTTTTGTGTATTTACTTGGTGCGTTTGACAGCGCTGGGTTTGTTTCCCTGCTATAATTATCTCGCCTGTTCTAAGATTAGGGTACCAGTGTGACACAGGCCAAGGGCTTGTAGCCTGGGCAGCGCTTGGACAGGCAGCGACAGTTCTGCTGGTGGAGCTGGGTTGTGTCCTCAAATAAAACACAACTGCGGTGGAGGAGGGGAGAGGAATTTTCACGTTGGGATGGTGGCGATGCGGGAGACTTTTGCCAGCGCGGCTGTCTGTCGGGCTCCGCTTCCCCGTGCCACTGATTGACACAATCCGCTGGCACAACCCTATGGATCCGTGTGTGCGGGGGGTTGTTTTAAGGCATTGCCTCTTTTTATTTGTGGAGGGAAGGTGTATCAATGAACTGTAATAAACGCCCGAGCCTTTCTTCCGGTTTTTTCCATAACTTTCTGTCAGTGCCCTCAATGCTGCAAATGAAAATGTTCTCCTCCTCTTTTGTAAGGGATGCGCCGGGTGGGAAAGATCTGGGGGGTTTTATTTATTTTGGTTCCTGAGTCGAGCGACATGATAGACCCTAGTTTATATATGCTTATTTCTGACTTGCCTATACCTTCAAAGAAAGGAAAATATCTAACATGTAGCAGGAGCTTCCCCAGTAACTCAGTTATTCCTTAATCTTCTGTGTTTTCTGCCGTTGATTACGAAACAAGAACAGAGTGAAGCTCTGAGAGGTTCTGGCTGTTCAGGAAGTGACTTTTAATGGTGATGGGAGCAGGCATGAAACCCTTCAGCTGTAACTACTCATTCTGTTGAAGAGATGTTTGTAAAGCATTATAAATAGTGTTTTTCCATGTTTCAGATCTATTTGTTTCCTTTCAGCTGTCAACACTTCAGATTGTAACCAAAATGCCTTATTCTTTAAGACATCTCCGTTCCTTACAAAGCACCTCGTCTGTTCTCATTAGTAGCTCTGTGACAACCCCGTAGTTAAGTGTGAAGTAGGTTCGCGGGGTATTCAGAGAAACAAATGCCGGCAAACTCCTGTTACATCCCAAGTGTTTGTGGCAATCTGCAGCAAGGTTTGGTCCAAGAGTTGCGACAAGGTTATTCAGTCCTGTCGGGGAGCAGAAATTTTGTGGCAAATTTAGTTAAACCTATCTTGAGTGCACACCTCAGTAAAGATGCGAATCATCTAATTTAGGATTTTTAAATAACACGACCCATTTCAGTATAGGGAAACACCCCTTGTAGATGGCTGTAGGTTGAGGATCTCCTGCAGATGCTGGAGGTTCGAGGAGTCGGCAGGAATTTCAGGCTGGTTTTCCTAAAGCCAGGGATAGTGTACTTGCTAATATTAGCCCTTTAGGCCTAAGGATTAATGTGAAAATAAGTAATGTACATGTTTGAATACTTTGTACGGTTTGAAGAACTAGAGGGTGGCATCATTTGTACTCTATTGCAAATGCAATAGTTTGGTTATTCAGCCTTCAGCAGCTGGGAAACTGCAGAACCTCCGTGTGCTGAACGAGCTGCTTTAGTCCCCACTATATACGTCAAGCATTAATTTGATCTTCTGGGATTGACTACAAAATACTTGGGGTGTTTGGTGGTTTCATCCAGCGAGCCAGTCATGGCGATGGGTTCTGGGCATTTCACTCCCTTGTGATTTCTTGGGAATCCCAAATTCTGCAGGAATATCATTTCAGCTGGTGTCCCAGGCCACTGTCGAGCACTGCGAGAAGGTTTAATAGAGAAACGAGGCTCCTAAGCTGACTTTCTGGCTCCTGCCTGAGCAGCAGGGTGGTACTTAGCGCACACAGGCTGGTTTTCCTGCTTTGCATAGTGTTTTTCTCAGTTCCTGAAGAAGTGAAACAGTTTACAAGTCTTACCAGTTTGATTCCTTAGCCCATAGTGGGAGACAATAAAAGACCGTGTAAATGAAGATGCTGATTAATAGAAGGCAAAGCCTTACTCCCCCACCCAGAACACATGCAGCTCTGGTGTGAGAAGTAAGGAAATGGAATTGGAAGAAGTTTCTGTTAACTCAGTGATGGTCGTATGGGGTTGCACACAACTTGGCTGAGAATTCCTCTACCACCAGCCACCTCTCTCCTTTCAACCCGTGTGCATTAGTTATGCTCCATGGCAGTAAGAGAGGGAGGGACTTGACAGTGAGGTACAATTCCAGAGTTAAGGCCTGGCAGAGTATTTAAGTGCCTTGGATGTTGTCTCTGTGTGGCTTTTTAGTCCCGTAGCAGGAAGTCAATAAATTTGTTAACATTAGAGACACTTGCAGAGCAGAGATTAGAAAAATAGTTACGTTTACAAGCTTTATTTTGCACTGACAACTTGTCCTTCTCTCAGGTTTTTTTTTTTTTCCTCCCGGTATTGCTGTTCTGGATTGTGTAGCAAGTGGAAGCCCCTTTAAAAATTGCCATCACAGCCTTTCAAAATAGATATATCTGTGAAAAAGAGCTGGTTTACGTTAGCCCTCAGGTAATCAGTGGGGAAAGAGCAGTGGTGGTGTGCCTTTAAAAACCGTATGCTTAATGGGATTAAGCCCCATTCGAACGCGAGTGTTGGAGATGGTGTAACTTGAATACTAATTTTTGTTGTTTGTTTTGTTTCTTTTTTAAGCAAATGGTTATGAGCCTTAGAGTTTCTGAACTGCAAGTGCTTCTGGGTTACGCGGGGAGGAACAAGCACGGACGAAAACACGAACTTCTCACAAAAGCACTGCATTTGTTAAAGGCTGGCTGCAGTCCTGCTGTACAAATGAAAATCAAAGAACTCTATAGGCGAAGGTTCCCTCAGAAAATCATGACACCTGCAGACTTATCTCTCCCCAGCGTACACTCGAGCTCCATGCCAGCAACGTTGTCTCCGTCTACCATTCCACAGCTCAGTTACGATGGCCACCCTGCCACGTCACCGTTGCTTCCCGTTTCGCTTCTGGGACCTAAACATGAACTGGAACTCCCCCACCTCACATCTGCGCTCCACCCTGTCCATCCCGACATAAAACTGCAGAAATTACCTTTTTATGACTTGTTGGATGAGCTGATAAAACCTACCAGCCTAGGTAAGATTGCAAACGTACTAATACTGGAAGTTGGTTTTTTTAAAAAAAAAAAAAGTAATGGATGAATTCAGCTGCTAATGCAGTAACTGGTTAAATATTGCATCACACTAGTGTTTAGAGAATTGCTATTTTGGGTAACTTTTGGAACAGATTGTTCTACATGGAGGGAGATCTTACGTAACACTCATTAGTTGCTTTAGCTGAGCCACTAAATATGCTTCAAAGATCCGTTATATTTAAGGGGTGAGTTTGACAAGCAACAAACGAAACCCTTAGGAAAAGGAGAAAACCTCCCTGCTTTCAGTAGTTCTTATAAACCTTATAGAGTTTAATTAATTATATAAATAAATAAAATACTCCAGAATCCATCAGGCCCACAAAAGCTTCTCCTGTGCGCTGGGGAAGACTGGCAGGCTGGATATTTGCTGTGACCATTACAGCCTGAACGTCTGAGTTTCTTGCAGTTCTTTTGCAGTTGTGGCTCTTTTTCTTTAAACTCCCTTGTGTATTAAGGTATAAATCACTCGTGTGGCTGCTGAGAATAATCTGATGCTTACGGAGCATTATATAACAATGCGTGATTTTTTCTGGCTCTGACTCCACGTAGCACTTAACAGCGTGGTTAACTTTTAATACTCTTAAATACTGCTGGAATACAATAGTCCTGTTGATTTCTGGATGGGCTGCTTGGATGTCGGAACTTTTCTGCTGTCTTTAAAACCCTGGAAAAGATTCACTATGGGAATAGCTGGTAGGAGGAGGAGATGTGTGAGAGTAGATACGAGGAGATGGTGGGTGAGTGGAAAAAAATGTCCTTTGAGAAAGAGGTCCCTTGTAAACAAACCCGAGCAGGCACTTCACATGAACAGCCTGAGCAGCTACGGAGATGTAGGAGGCTGAAATGTGAGTGGAGATAGTGGTCTGCAGATCTCTGAAGTATGTTGCGTAGTTGTTTGCATATATTTTTTTTTTAATTGTTACAACTGAGACGTTGAGGGAAAAATCAGACGACTCTTGATAATCTCATCCTCTGGTTCAGGTATTCTGTTAAGCGATATCCTTTATCTATTTAGCTTTAATCTAAAACCTAATTGATTAATAAGCATTCCAGGCAATGCTGGTGATCCAGGATAATTAGGTAGTCAGTATGTGTCCCATCAGTTTTACATTAGAAATACTTAAAAATAATACTCTAATTTCCATAAGACATTCCAATGCAGGAATTATGCTATGCATTTATTCCTGAATGTGGTGAGAACACTTTGCTGTCAGCTCTGTCTGACAAACGGGCTCCAAATGAAGAGATCATAATTCACGCTCTGTCATGTCTTACTGCTTGAGGAGTTTGTATACAATAGGATATTTTTTTTCTCCTTTGTGGACTCTTGAGTGTCAGGGTAAGAAAATGGAAGTGGGTGAAATTCCAACCAGATACCTTTATAAGCAATCTCAGTCCTTTCAGTTAACTTAAGAGTATGCTTGGGTTTTTTGTTTTGCATGCGCATCCTACGATGTCTTTGTTTGTCTGAAGCGATACTATTAAAAAGCGATTTTCCTTGTGCTTTTAGGGGAAGAGAAAGCTTCAGTGGCCGTGCATATGAGAAACGATTGATTGTTTCCTTTGGTAGTGGAAAGCAATGTTGCTGCAGATTGTAAAATTGCGAACTATAAATGTCACGAAGGTGTTTTAGAGTAATAAATACATAAGTTAACGAAAAAACCTATTGGATTAATAAAGTGATATGCGGCTTTATACACTTTCAAGCAACTTGGAGCAATTGTACATTCAGCGTAGCAGTTTGAAATGCAGGTCTGGGGCGGGCTTGTATTAATTTTCTCTGTTTAAGCGGTTACTGAGAGTCTTAAATGTTCTTAAAAGTCTTAAATAGTTCATTGAATTTTTGCCCCAAATGGTTTGGGCATCCTTGTTACTGCTGCAAGCAAAGTGGGTTTCCTCAAATGTCGAATTTCTGGATTCCCTGGCTTGGTTTTCAAGTGGCAGATGCGTATCACAAACACTCAGAACATCTCCTTGGCATTTAGCCAGCATTTCAGCATCTCGCACGTTTTCCCATCAGATTCCTCATGGGGTAGGGATAAGAAACTTTTGAATTAACTCTGATTCCCTCCCCCACAAGAACAAACTGATGACTTGATGTAGGGTTTTGAATAATTATCTCCCTGCTTAAAATGGAACCTACTGGAATAGGAAAAAATACGTGAGAGAGAAGGAGAATCACAGAATCATTAAGGTTGGAAAAGCCTTCTTAGATCATCAAGTCCAACTATCAGCCCAACACTGCCATGACCACTAGACCATGTCCTGAAGTGCCACGTCTAATGTTTTTTGAACCCCTCCAGGGATGGTGACTCCACCGCTTCCCTGGGCAGCCTGTCCCGGTGCTTGACCACTCTTACAATAAAGAAATTTTTCCTAATAACAACCTAAACCTCCCCTGGCGCAAGCTGAGGCCATTTCCTCTCATCCTACCACTAGTTGCTTGGGAGGAGAGACCAACAAAGAGCGAGTGTGATTTCTGCTGGTCTGGGGATCTTCAGATACTTCTGAAATGATGGCAATTACTAGAGTAAAAGTTGGGCAAACCACATCTCGGGATGTGATTCTCCCTGGTCTTTCCCAAGTCAAGGCGGTATTGCTTGGAAGGTTTGCTCTATTAATCTTCTGTCCCATCAAGACATGATTATTCACTTGCAGAACGATAATTTGCAGAGCCTCAGGGAAGGGAGTTGCAGAGCAGTGCACTTGAACATGCATTTTGTACCCAAATATTTTACGTAGGTGGGTAGTACACAAACTAATGGGAATAACAGATAAGGAAATTAAATTTGCTAACTATTATTTTTAATGTCCCGAACAAAAGGAGGAAATGGATGTTACCTTCTTACACTTGCTTCCTCAAACTGTAGCTCTGAACTGTGATTAAATCCCACACGCTGCCTGCTTGCTGGGCAGGATTCCTAGTGGGGGGAATGCCGGGCTTTCCCCATCCATGTCCTCCTCACCAATGGAGGATCTGTGTTGAGCACTGCTGGCTGAAGCACGTGCAAAAACCTAAGACCAGAAGGGTAATTTTGAGGGTTTTTAAACTTTCTCTGGCTTACAGCAGCCCGTCCAGCTTGTAGCGGTGAGTAGGATGCTTGTGGCAGAGCAGACCTGCCTAGCTAGTTGAACTCGTAAACTCAGCCTGTGCTACCTCAGCCCGCTCTTGGTTGAAGAACTGAAAATAGCAGCGAAGCCGTGACGGTGGGACTCCTTCTCCTGCTGTTCCTCTGCTCAGATTGCAGAGTCTCTCGCTTCCTTCCGAGCGTTTCAAGTGTCCGGCTCCTGCGTAGCTCTCAGAGCCCCGTGGCTAATCCTGACCATCGCACTTAGGCTGGCCGGGCTGTCGGGAGCCACCAGCGTTGTCTTCACTCCCGAGAAGACCATCAGCAGGCTTGTTGGACAGATACCTCTTCATCTCAGATAGTGTTCAGTGGAGCTGCTGAATTCGATCCATATTTGATTAGCCATCCTCATGGCAAAATGGAGAAAGCAGCTTTTGTGTACAACGCAACCAGGAGAGCCCTGCGCTCTGAAAATGTGTGTTGGTGGGGGAATCTCTACGCCGAGCTCTCGCGGTGCCAGCAAGAGGTCTGAAGGCTCTGCTCCATGGTTAACTATGATCTGGGTGATCGTAAGACTAGGGGGTTTTGGAGGAAAAGCTATCCAGTTTGGCCTGATGGAATGTCTGGAAGTTGCCTCGTTATTGTGACTTCTCTGTTTTTTGCCTAGGAACTCCTTTACATAGAAGGATTTTGGGTGTTAGTTTCTCAAGCTGCAGCTTTCACTGAATTTCCCCGTTTTCAGCCCCCCGTGCACAGACATTCCTAATTGGTTGTTTTTTAAGCAGGAGGCCAATTTTCTAAAAGTAACTTCTACCACACAGATAGGATCTTTTTTCTGTGGCAAAATGTGTTTACTCCGAGTTGAGTAACCAAAATTCTGCCAGATTATTATGGAAGGGACACATTAGATAGTTAAACAGCATCTTAAGAATACTTCTTGTTACAGCGCATATCATTCCTAATTGCTTTAGCTCTGTAGCTGTTCCAAAAAAACCCATTTTAACTAGGTTATGAGTCTTTACTTACCTGTAAGGGGAAATTAACCTTTTCTTTTCCATTGCAAGGGTTAAAGAGGCTGTGGGCTGTGCTGCTTTTTTAAAAGCTGTCCAAATGGCATACAACGATCACTCTGCAATTTATTTGCTTCGCTTCAGCTTTAAGCCATGTGGAACACAAACAACACTGACAGTCGGATCTGAGCTGTGGAAATCGGGATTTTTACCTACAGGTCTCACCCTCCTGGAGGGAGGAGACAAACATCAGGCTTTTGGGGGAGGCAGAGCATCGCTTACAGAAAACGTGCTGCCACGCTCCAGATACTGGTTCCATCAGGTGAAAGGAGCTTCCAGCGGCTCTACAGAGGCTTGTCTTGATTTGCTGAGTCTTGGTTTAATTTCTTAATCTGTGGGCTCTAATAACAGGGTTTCTCCTAGAAGAAGAATTTCACCGCTGGTGCCAGCCCTCAAGAATGATGTGCTTACCAACCAGCGTTCGTGCTTTGGACTTGCGTCTGCCTCGAAATTTTCTTTTTGACTGTGATTGATCATGGTTACTTGGACTTGCAGCGTTCTTGAAGACAGATCTCGCGACTGATCTGACTAAAATCTTTAGGGTGACTGTAGTTCAAGGTAGAGCTATTAAACAATTAAACAACTCAGTGCACTTAGAAACGTAGGTTGGAAGCTGTAGAGGTTTTGTTTGGCAAGTGTTTCTCCCTTTCATGTATCAGCAAGCTGATCTGTTGCTCTGTGCAATCAGTATCATGGTTTATATGAAAGTCACGCTTTTACTGTCTTCTGTGTTTGTTTTTTTTTTTTTTTAATTTTCTTTGTGGGAGGAAGTTCAACAAAACACTATATTCTTAAATCAGGCTTGAGCTTCCGGCTCTACAGTTGTGCAAGAATAAGCTGAAATATCAGCTCTGTCTTGTTCATGAGCTGGAGCTGAACTAGAATTACAGTGCACTTAAGTTTCTTTTTTTGGCTTCAACTTGTATTTGCATGTGGTATGCCTCAAGTTCGTGTATAGAGAATCTTCCCAGGGTCTGTTTCTTTTAAGTATGAGAGAGCTTTAACCAAGCAGCTAGCTCTTGTGCTACAGGAAAAGGAGCGGAATTTATTACCGCTCACTTTAGCCCGTTGCTGAGTCTCCTCTCCGAGCTGAGATCACCCAAACTCCAGGACCTTACAGGATACGGGTGTTTGCAGCCGCCAGTGCTCTGGTGCAAATGCATCTTTGCTTCCCAAAATCAAATTAGGATGTCTTTCTGTAATTGATCATTTGATAAGGAGTTGGGCTCCATGATCCTCATGCGTCTTTTCCAACTCGGGATATTCTATGATTCTAACTAAAGCTTTTAGTAGAAGGAATTACGGCTAACCACGTGGTTGACTCAAAGCGTGTGAGTAATCCATTAATAATCAGGGACCCACTCTAAGCTTGGCGTGATCTCCCTGAAGTGTCTGGAGAGCTTGGGGCCTAGCAGCGGAGCTCGCAGAGCCTGAGAGAGGGAGCTGTGCTATTGCAAGACATGGGTTTTAAGATTTCCTCTTGCGACCACGATGCTGAGATCATTTAGTAGTTGCTGGAAATGCTGCTGGAAGTCTTCAGTAACTTGGAGTCTTCTAGAGATGTTTTAATCTCCCTTTAGGTTGGCTTGTAGAAAATGATGGTATGCCTTGTGCGAATCCTGGTGGACTCTTGTCTAATCATGAACTTGAAGCTTAATTTTTTGCCTTTCCTGTTAGCCATATAAAACTTACTACTCTTATTACTTATTGAGAGTAAAAAATATTCTACAAGCAGGAATACCCCGTGTAGGACCCTGGCAGTGCCAGCTTTTTAGTACTACTCATTTGAAGTGTTTAACTGCTGTCGGTGCTTTTGGGAATAGAAGCTAAAATTTTCAAGCCTTCATGGCAGCAGTTGAGTTTTGGGACATAGATTTAGGTGTCTAAAGAAATCGAGGGGCTTCACTGGATCCTCCCTACTCCAGTTACGTTCCTTCCCTCCCGCAAAATGATGGAAGAGATGTGCAGTGGAGATCCATGGGCCCAGGACAGGCAGCAGCGAAAGGAGAGCTGGGGTTGGTGGGTATTTAATCCACAGGGCAGAGAGTTCTGGCGCAGAAGGTTGGCATGAAATTGTTGCTTGATACTGACTGTAGGTCTTCAGAAATCCTCATTGCTCAGAAATGCTCTAATACGTGATGGAATAAAAAAAATAATCAAACAAATATCTGTCCAATCGCACAGAGTTTCCAGCTCATCTATTCTGTTTATACAACGTATCATAGAGAGTTATAAAATACGTAATATTTATGAATAAATTGTAGCCCTTGGAGTATTTCCAGGCTATTTTCAGATATATATTTAGGCGCTATTTCAAATAAGCTCCTTCGCGTCTCTGCCTTTCCCACCCCCAGTGCAGCTCTGCCTATTCCCTCCGCGTATTAACTGTTAAAAGCTTAAGTTGAGCAGAATCTTAAAATGATCTGAAGTGGTAAATGCAGCAGACTGACCAGAAGAGGAGCTCAGCTTCTCACCTGGTCTCAGCTGAGAAGGTGATGCCGCGGGTGCAGCGCAGTCAGAACCCACGGAGGTGGGTTAAGAGCTCGTCACTGCTGTCAAGGAAAGAATGATTTGTATGTTTACTAAAGTGCTTCGCTTCAAGTAGCTGGGATGTGTTTTGAAATGTTAAGGTTACGCAATATCCGTTGTGATAAGCGATTGAAATGAAGGGAAGCGGCCAAGATGTGACAGCGAGGGATGAAACGAACGGGAATCTGGGATTTCTGTTGGCACTGGATGTGAGCTGGGTGCCGCCGAGCTCCTCAAGCTCTCGGCCCTTCTCCTCGATGTCAGGGTGAAGGTTCTGCTCTGACGTGGCTCTGGCCATCAGCAAGAGGCTTTTCCTGTCTTCCAGGGAAAAGGGTGGCTCCGAGGAGGGGTCTGCCTGGCACCAACCTAATCTTGCTCCCTGTGAAATGACTCAATGGGTAGCAGGAAATGAAGAGTATCGTGGGTCGTCCTTTAAAAGGTGCTGCTGCTTGATTCCAGAAGAAGGCAGGAGCTCGGTGCTGAGAGGTTGTGGTTAAGCGAGAGGAAGTGTTTACGTATAAACATTTGCGTTACCCAGGATCTTCATAAATTGTGGTGGTTTTGAAAGGGCAGATGATGCATCCCGAGATGGAGATGTCCCGTTAAGGTGCAGCCTCTCAGCATTTTCTCCCCTGTAGCTGCTTGGTTCTGCTTATATATGGATATTGCAACGTGCAGGCATTTGAGCTCACGTCCAAAAGTGGTTGTTTAAGTGAACCCTGTTTGGAATTGATACAAGAGGTTTGGGAGAAACTACCTTCTGAGAAGGTGTGTCTGTAAGACATTTCCTGGCTTCTGCTGCAAATGGACAGAATTCAAAGCCTGTCCGAATTTTACCTTTTAAAAGGCAAACATTTTCTGTGCCTTAAGCTAAATGCAGTGATTTTTTGGTCTTGTTTGGAGACAGAGTATTAAATTTTCAGCAGTGCTATGTGAAAGAGGATTGAGCATAAATGGATACACTGCATTCTGTTGTTTAAAAGGAGAAGCAAAATGCCTGTGCTGCAACAAAATGAGGTATCTTCCCTAGCTGGGGAAGACAAGCCAGAATTATCTATGTGCTGGGCTGACAACTTCTACAATGTTTAGGTTTTTCTGGCTAATATTTGGATAAATTTAACCGATGGCAATGATGTACTCTATTAGGTTAGCGAATAACCAATTGGATATCTCTTGTTTATCTTACAGCCTGTAGCAAAAATTTGTTA
This sequence comes from Coracias cyanogaster, assembly GCA_033124195.1. Taxonomy (NCBI): domain Eukaryota; kingdom Metazoa; phylum Chordata; class Aves; order Coraciiformes; family Coraciidae; genus Coracias; species Coracias cyanogaster. Next base: position 42,589 of record JAVSBS010022879.1, on the reverse strand, counting down.
GTCCTGATACTCTGACTTAACATCACTATTTTTGCCTTCAGAATTAAACACGCTATTACTGGAAATCAGTGGTCACAGGCCAGCTGAATGATAGCTTTTCTCACGGCCTGAACTTAGGTAATTACTGCCGTGTAAAGTGCAAGTTTAAATTTAGTCCAAGTATCTTTTGGTATTAGGTGATATATTCCTGTCGCTATTTAATAACCTGCTTGTGGTGGTGATAGGTGAAAAAACAGATTAACCTTAGTATATGGGCAGTATCCTGCTCAGCTGCAGCTGCCTGAGGAAGCATCACCACCTCAATGACGTGATAACGTGAGATTCATTAAAGATTTTAAGGTATCTGTTCGTGAATGGAAATTTGGAGCCGGGCTTTTTCTCAAGACAGCAAGAGGTATTTTACTGCAGAAAGATTGTGTGGCTATTTTTAGCCGTGGGTACTGGTGAGGTGGAACAGAATATTTTTAGAGCTGTAGAAAATGCAGCCGCTCAAGCTGGGTTCTTTTTTGCACTCTAACGCTATAGGGTTTTTCCACACTAAAGAATAAAATTGGTAGGAAATTTTTTTTTTAATGTATCACTATTATTACTTAGTAAAGTAATACATGAATTTTCTCTCTATTTACACACACACACATATATACACACACACACACACATATATATATATATATATATATATACACATTCACACAGAATTTTGTCATTTGGTCCTGTGAGTGATACTGTCACTTATTAAAAGAGTTTTTGCTCCAGTTTTGAGAACTTGTTACTCACGTGAAACGTTTAACAAAATATACGACCAGCAAAGCCTAATTGAGTCCCTCTCAATAGACACCAATCCCACGTGCTGTTACTTGAATGAGGTAAGCATGAAATAAGGCAGACAACTGTGGTGAGAGTGAATAGGTAAAAAGAAAAGTTTTGAAGAAGAAACTCTGCTCTGTGATGGTTTTGTGATGTTTTAGGCTTTTTAGAGTGTGTTGTGCTGATGTTGGGGACCTGCAGAGGCGATGGACCGGAGCTTGTCCTGGTTCTTCATCAGCGTATGTACGTATTTACAAGAAAGGCAATGACACAATCCACATCTTCCTGGATTTAAGCTGGATAAATGAAAAAGCAGTAAATGCTCCCTTCCTCCCTCCACCTTCAGCACCCCCTCAAAAATGGTGAGGTTCCAGCAAGATGAGAAGTGGATTTTATATGGCTTGTCAGAAACTGCTTTTGTTGACACCCATTTCATTATAGAAGTCTGCTAGAAAAGCTTTTTATTGTGCTTTCAAAACCTGCCCTTTCAGATTTCTGAATTATTCAGGAATTTTTTTAGCAGCAAGGTAGAGCTACGTTTGTGAATTTATTTTTATTATTATAATTTACTGTGCCTTTGTTCTTTATATGTAAATTTTTAAAAAATGCCATTAGAGATTTGTGCATCGTACCTCCTTTCTGAGATTGCAAAGGAGACATGGCCTATAAACCACTCTTGACTAACCCACCAAACTCTGGACCATTCAGAGTGCTAAAGAAAAGGTTCTGAAATTTAATAATCTATAGTTATGAAAAAAAAAAAAAAATCCCAAAACTCAAATCCAAAAAAACATTCCTGGCAACTTTCTTAAGAATGTTCATATTAACTCTGTTGTCCTGGCTTGATTCCAGCTTTATTAGATTACAAATTCTATTTCAATCCCTTCGGTTTTCAGTTGAACATCTATTTTTGCCTTCCTTTTGTTAAATAATAATAGTTGTTTGCAAGGCATGGTGGCATGTTTCTAGCCATCAAAATTATTTTCTTATATAAAAACGATATATTTGCATATTTCTGGTTTTAATCATGCTGCAGAACTTCAAAAGTAAACGCTGTGCTTGACTTGCCAGGGTCTGTTTGGTGTTCTTAGATACAGCAGCTACACCAGATGAATGAATACAAATCCTTTAGCTTTTCTACACTTTTTAAATTCCAGATTTCCAATGTCTTTTCCATGAGAAATCTGAACTCCTTAGAAATAGAGGAGTTTGTATAGTCGTAGATAAGCGTGGAAGCTTAGTATTTAATAGAAATCTGCTAAATTAGCTCCATTTAATGTCTTTTGTTGGAATGTTCATGCATCATTTGTAGGGTAAGTCGATCTAGAAAAGAATAGTTACGGGTATAAAAAGATTCTGTGAAAACATATGGGAGAAGATTGGAGAAAACCACAAAGAAAAAACATATTTCTCATCTCCCTTCAAGAGGATGCTTTTGGTTTTGTTTGCTGCATTCCCCTTCCTCCTACGCCAGCCCCAGATGTGCAGACAAGGTCCTCGTCCCTAACCTGCCCCTTCCATGTCCCCCCCAAGGCAAATCCACTTGTAGCCTTGGTTTGCAGCAGCACTCGAGGCAGCAGAATCCACCCGCAGTTGGTTTTCAGGTGTCGTAAATGGAGGTTTTATGAAGCTGTTGACTTTTCCTTGCCATGTTCCATAGGATCATGGAATGGTTTGGGTGGGAAGGACCCTTTCAAGGTCATCTGGGCCAAACCCCCTGCAGGGAGCAGGGACATCTGCAACTAGAGCAGGTTGCTCAGAGCCCCGGCCAACCTCACCTGCAAT
>JAVSBS010022879.1:23100-34024 GCA_033124195.1 Coracias cyanogaster | reverse complement strand
GGGACAGAAGGAGCTCCCCGCTGCTAGACTCAGCTGCCTTGACTGGCCATGCCCTCATGTGACGGCACATTTGTGTGGATGGGGCAGGTCACCTGGGACTCTTTTTGGTCCTTCGAACACTCATTGTCCAAGATCTTGGCCTATACACGTTTCGTAGGACAAGGAGGGGTGTGTCTTACTTTTTTCCAGCAGCAAATAAGCCCGCCTGAACTTAAGTAAAGAAATAAATCTGTCTGGACTTAAAGGAGAGGCTTGACGTAGGCACGAGGATAGCGTTTGATGCTGTGGCTGACACTGCCTGGTTTATTGAAGTTGGAGGAGGGACACTGTAAGAGAGTGTGTATTTTGTCCTTCGTGACACCCTGGCCTTGTATCAAGAGGTCAAGCTGGAGGAATGGCAGGAAAGAAATTCAGATGATAGGCCTTTTGTAACAGGAACCTGCAGATCTGAGTGAGTCAAAATCAGTCTGAGGAATTCAGGACATCCGAGGAGGAACCTCCAGCCATCTTGAGCCAAACCTGTAATCTTGGGGGTCTTTTCCTGGTTAATGATCTGTGCAGAGAATTTGAGGACTAGGTTTAGCAAGATTTGTCATGTTTTCAGAACTCAGTGGAAAAACAATTCTTTCTAGGAAGAGATGGTCTTTTAAATCACTTCTAGAAGTGAAAGGTGATGGAAGCTTTTTGCTTTTAGGTTTTGTTTATCAGAAACCAGTTGTCCGCAAGAAGATCACTTCCCACCCAATCTGTGTGTGAAAGTAAATGGGAAACCATGCAGCCTTCCAGTAAGTAAGATCTTATTTTGATATACGTATTTGGAGAGCGTTATTAAGAACTGCCTGTCACAAATTAGCCTTAGAATTTACCTTAACCTTTCTTTTCACTTTTTGGAGCATTTGAATGAAGATGGCTGGGTGAATGGAGAAGACAGTTGAGTAAATCGTTTCTCAGTAGACCAAACAGAAGATTAACTTTCCAAAAAAAAAAAAATGACAGTAAATTTGTGTGTTTGACAAACACCCAGAGTCTGGCTGATAGATATATATCTGTCTTTAAATTGAAGAAGGAGCCTTGTTGAGGTGGGGCTTTCCTTGGGGCAGGGTTGTGGTGAGAGCGGGAGAAGGCAAAAGCAGTATTTATTTTCCTTTTTTTTTTTGCTGAGGGGAAAATTACTTTTGGTTTCTAGGGCTATCTTCCACCAACCAAAAATGGTGTTGAACCAAAGCGACCCAGCCGACCGATCAACATTACCTCACTCGTCAGATTATCAACGACGGTACCAAACACAATCGTTGTTTCGTGGACTGCAGAAATTGGAAGAGTGAGTAACTTTGGGACATAATGCTGTCTCAAGCTTATTAATTTCTGCTTTGGTATGTTTGAAAGATAAGCGAGTTTAATTGTGCAGAAGGTACTTCATGGTTTAGCAGTAGACTGTTCCTTCTTGTGATTGTGTTCCTTTATGCTGGGCAGATAGGACATACTCCCTTAGGTCAGTAGCCCTCATTTTTTGGTGGGATCTCTCCCCCTTCACCCATCTATCTTTGTGACTTGCTGAGAGCTCAGGTAATAAGATCAAGACATCCTATAGAGCTTTTATTTGGCTTAACTTCAGATGTCGTAGAATCATAGAATGTGAGGGGTTGGAAGGGGCCTCTGGAGATCATCAAGTCCAACCCCCCTGCCAAGCAGGACCAGAGAATCCAGGGCAAGCTCTTCCTGATTTTAGGGACCTGACAAACCTTGTCTTGACTTCAACTTGTAACTAGCATGTGACAGTTGAGGACAGAGTGGTTTTCTAGCATGCTAAGTGTTGGAAACAAATCATAGCAACTCAGCAGGGCCCAGGAGGTTTCACTTGGCTTTTCTACATTTAGAATCATAGAATTGTTCTGGTTGGATGAGACCTTTAAGGTCATCAAGTCCAACTGTTAACTGCCAGGGCACCACTAACCCCTGGCCCTCAGCACCACATCTCCACGGCTTGGAAACCCCTCCAGGGATGGGGACTCCACCACTGCCCTGCCCAGCCTGGCACAGCCCTTCACAACCCTTGTGGGGAAGAAACTGTTCCTCATGTCCAACGTCAACCTCCCCTGGTGCAACTTGAGGCCATTTCCTCTTGTCCTGTGGCTCGTACTTCTCAGTACTTTCTCACAACTGCTATCCTTGTACTTAAAAAGCCATGGTTTTGTAACCTCTTTATGTCTGTGAGGAGAACGTTACAAGTGGTATTATAAAGTTGCTGATGTTCCACTGGACTAATTAAATCTGGAACACGCTGCAAAATGTTACTTGAATAAATCAGTCCGAATTAGTGCGATGCTTTCACTGATGGCAAAAACCCTGCTAGATACACATGACAGAATCCACACGTACTTGAAAACCGGTGGCTTTGCCATTGCAACCACCCTGTTTTTAGAGGTCCCGAGAATTATCCTGAGATGAAACCTTGTCCAAGAATTTGTCAGGGCGCAAAGCCCGGGATTCCTGAACCAGCGTGGAAAAATGCTTACAGCCCGCTCACGCGCAGCAGCCAGTTATAAAACATCCCGGTGGTATTTTGTGAGGGATTTCTTGTGGAGCGTAAAACAGCCTCCGTTCAGATTGTGGAATAAATGATGGCTGAATGAGTTTTTCCAAAACCTTCTTTTCTCTAACGAGAACTGCAGGTATCAATGAGCCTGCTTTGGTAAGTGCCTGCGTGCGAGCTGGTGAATCCTGGTTACTGCTCTGAGCCGCACTTCTGCTTAGGAATAGCAGCGAGGATTTAGAGAAAAGACACGTCACAAAGTCTGCGTGGACTCTAAGCTGGTCTCGGGCTTCACAGGTATCTAAAACCCACCTTGGCCAAATTCTAGCTCACGGTGCAAAACCCAAGAGAGTGGCAAGTTCTTTGTGTGTTTCAGGAGAATTAGATGCCAGTCAGAACTTCCCCGCTAATAAAATGTTGTGCTTCCTCAAGCAATCGTTTGAGACCTCGACAGTTAAACACAAGGAATTATTTTATATTTGGATGTGCCTCGTTAGTGTGAAATTTGAATTCCCCTCCTCCTGTTCCCTCACGAGGCGGTTGCGTGTCTCGACTGGTGCGCTCTACCTTTCCTCAAGTCCTCATGGTGATTTTTACACAATCTGTTTCAAGAGCCTTCTGTACAAGCTGCCTTGGGCAAGTTCCTAGCTTTGTAGATTCAAGCTGTCGGTAAATAATTTCACAATGTTAATTAGCGCTTTTCTAACTTCTCTACTAATTGAGGCATTAAACAAACAAGTTAAAGCAGTAGTGGCTTTTAACGATGTGAGAAGCATTCGTTGGGAGAATAAAATATTTAAAATGTGGCGTTTTCTGATGCTATGTCAATTTGTGTAATTTTATGGTAAGATATATACCCGAAAGCCCATCTTCGGATTCTGGTGGCATCCTAAATAAAGGATGGTAGATGTCAGGATTGGGTAGGGGTTTTTTTTTTGTTTTATTAGCAGAAACACACATGGTGGTTGCCGAGGGAAGCCTTTCATTTTTCAATTTAACGTGTGTGAACGCAGCCGCAGGTTTAGCGAGTACAGCTTATATCAAAAAGTAATTGATGTACCGTCATGTGAAAACACAAATTCTGTCCTTTCCATTTTGGGGGGGAGAAGGGGAGGGAGGAGCGGGGTGTTGCTGATGGATGCATAGCACGATCTCACATTTTTAGAAAGACAGTTATTACCTGCTGTTGTTAGTAGCTTGCAAGGAAAAAGAGCTTCAGACATCTCAGGCTGTGGTTTGAAACCAGTTTGCGATGCCGGGAGGAGCGCTCTGCTGCTCCTGCTCATTCCTCAAGGGAAAACTAACCCCATTTACAGGGGAGCTGGCAGGGTTGAGGTGGGCTCTGCATCTGACCTGCTTGTACGCCAAATTATCTCCTGTAGTGGTAGAATGGAGCATCTGTGGCTTTTTGCTGCCACCCGTAAGGAACATTGGTGGGGGGATATGACCTGACGTCTTCCCAAGGGGAAGGACAGACAGTTGGGAGCAGTGGGTGACTCCGAGTAGGTCTTGGCCTCGCTGACCTCCTGAACTCTTTAACTGCCTTACTTCTGGTGAGCTTCAGCAGTGAAGTTAGCATTCCAGAGACACCGAGCGCAGGAAGATGAGAAAAAGAAAGTTGAACAGTGCTTCCAGACTGCCTAGAGAATACTGCAGGTGATGCTTTTTAAATTTTTTTTTAATGTATCGCTTTTGAAGAGGCATCGCTGCTGATTTTCCTAGTTTGAAAACAAAATAAGCTTTTATTAAAAAAATCAATCATATTTGACCTGACAGCTTCCCTTAAGTGTATTGACACAACTGCAGCACCTACCGTTATTGATGTAAAATTACCCTTATTAAACACACAGGAGGCTGCATGTCCCGAGTTAGATGTGAAACTTCAGAAGTGTCCGAAATACTGTTTTAGTAGCTTTGCTTTACAGCTAAATCTAATATCAGCAAAGCAGGAAGTCACTTTTGTGGCCTCTCTGCAGCCCAATGAATTTTCTGAAGCTTGATGGGTTTTCTCTAGTCTGAAAGTCTTGGAGCAGTCTCGGAACTGCTTTAGTAACACAGTGCCCTGCACTCACACACCAAATTGCGTGTATAATCTACAAGGCTGTCTTTTGGTTAAAACGCTTTTGACTTTGATGTTTTGTTCTGTTTTCTAGAACTATTCCATGGCAGTCTACCTTGTCAAGCAGCTGTCCTCTACGGTGCTACTGCAGAGGTTGCGAGCGAAAGGAATACGGAACCCTGATCATTCTAGAGCGCTGAGTACGTCTGATGTGCTGCTTGTTTGAAAAGGGAAAACAGCTTTTGTAAAAGCAGGTTTGAAATAGGACTGTACCGAGTGAGGCTTGGACTTCCTACAATTCTCTGGGGTTTGGGAATCTGATAGTGGTGTTCTTTGTATTCAGTTCCAATTCAAAGACTCAGAGGCCTTTGTTTGTACTAGGAGCCAGTCCAGGAACCCTGTTGACACTGTGAAGGGAAAAATGCAAGGGAATCTCTTTCAGTTCAGCCATACTGGCTTTGTTTCTTCCGAACAGAACAACTGTATTTCTATAGTTAGCTGGAAACTCAGTACCTCCAGCGAGCTGACCTAAATGCCTGATACCGAACCTTGCTGCTGACATGCTGGAGGAACGTCTCCATCAACACCGGTTTTGTTCCTTTGGCAACGTATTGTGGAGTGAGCTCCTGGAGAGAGAGTCTTTAGCACAATACTCCTCCCAGCCCCCTTCTAATTTAAGCGTGAGGTTTGCTGCTTTATTGTTTTCTCTGATGAGTACGGGTTGGTCTAAGTTTGGATAATAAAAACGCCGGCAAAAACTGCCACGTGTTTCCTTGTCGGGGAGAGGGTGAAAACACCAACACTGACAGCTGTTGGTCACCCTCTTTAGTGCTCAGATAACGTGTGTTGTACCCAGCACAGGACCTTCCCCTAAAGGGAAGGAATCAATCCACCAGTAAACGCTACAAAGCCAGTGTAGCTTGTACTGATTTAAACGCACAAAAATGGAGAGTTTCCAGGTGGCTCCTGCCCTGCGTCTGCAAGGTGAGGCCGAGGGTGTAGGTTTGGTTCATAGAGCAGGAGGAACATGGTACTGACTTGTTCATTTAACCAACAACTGCTTATAAACCTGTCCTTCTAAGTAAAAGCGGAGGATGGGTAAAGATAAATATGCCTTCTGTAGTGCCAGTATTCCACTGTGGTTATTTAAAGCTCAGATTTTGTGATTTTTTTCAATTTCTCATTTCCGATTTCTCAATTTGCTGCTCAATTTTAAATCACGGGATTGCTCGATGAGTATTTCAGAGGGTCACAGTGCTGCTTGTCCGTGGGAGAGTTACACTTTTTTTTTAATGTGCTTGAAGTTAACAGTCAAGTCAATGGGGCTCGTCGGTAGATTTTTAAATAACTGTCAATACAAACTTGCGTGTGTATGAGGAAACATCTCTCTAAAAATACATTTTTAGTTTAAGATGAGCTTTTCCCACTTTCTGCTTTCTTAAATCATGTTGTTCATGATATTCCTAGAGTAGAGACTGCCTATGTTACATGATGATTGTGAGTCTGAAACAATAGTTGCTGCTGCTCGCTTCCAGTAGATACCGCAGAAAGAGTTTAGCACAGTTTCAGATTTGTTTTATTTTTTTATAATCCAATTTGTGTTGTAAATCAACTGGAAAATAAACTTTTTCTTCTTTCAAATAACAGTTAAAGAGAAACTGACTGCCGATCCAGACAGTGAAATAGCAACAACAAGCTTAAGAGTTTCTCTTCTTTGTCCAGTAAGTTGTATTTTTTTTTTCTATTCCCTCAAAACTGCCTCTGCTCAAAATGTGGCTGTTCTGGGACGTGTGTTCGGTTGGGTTGTGTTCACCTGGGTGTTCACACTGGTGAAACAGGATCCGCTGCTGAAGTTACCTGTCGCTGTGCTAGAGTGCATGATACAGTCCTGAGAAAAGGAGTATTCCGTTAACTTGAAAGCGCTGCTTAAAATTATGTGTAAATGTCGATTTAAATTTGTCAGTAGATCACCTGAGCGTGCAGTTTGGGTCCTCGAGTGTGGTAAAAGCACTCTTAGTGGTAAGGTGGGCAAGTCAGGCGATTAAAACAGCTCTTCAGCCCGCGTCTGCGGTCAGAGAACTGAGCATCTTTGAACTGAGGCTGATTATATGCGTGTGTGTGCTTTGAGTATTTAATAATCTTACGTTAACAACGAAGCGGCGTCGTAGAGGTTGTTCAAAGAACATTTAATCTGAATTTCAAGTGGGAGAAGAGTGGAAGTGGCAGAAATGTACCATATCTTGACCTACTAATCGTTTTTAAGCGAAGCAGATGCAGAGATAAGTGATTGTTGATACCTGGGTCTGTGTTATTGGTAAACTGCACCATGTTAATAGTATGTGCAATTAAAAAAATCTGTAGGACTGACTGCTCTTGTTTCCAGGACCACACACCTTCAGAGTACTTGCTGTCTGTATTAATCGGCACAGTATCTTTGTTGCAGTCTTTTTAATCACCTTTCAAGAGTAAGGATGCATCTAGTTCCTGGTTCTGCACAAACTTCACCTGAAATCCTCAGTTTTGAAATCTAAAGAAGAAAACTGATTTTGTTCTTGCAAAAGGGAAGCTTCTTTCTCAAGTTGTTAAACGTGTTCTGAAACTTTTACTAATGTAAACATAAACTTCTAGATAAGCCTGGCTTCGTAAAAAGTACAGTTGCCATTGTGGTTACTTTTTCGATGTGTATTAGGTTATTGTAAATCTTTAAATGTGGTGTTTTCACCATCTTCAGTCTTAAGACTTTCTCTGTGTCAACATTTGATGCTAACTAACGAGTAAAGCATTTGTAGGGAAGATAAAGCTCATCTGTAAGAAAGGTAGAGATTGCATTTACAAAAGAAGATCTTGATCTGTGAACTTAGAAACCTCCAAATGGATTCTCTTATAAACCTATGGATTTATGTGTCCCACCGAAACTGCTGCAGATTTGGAACGCTGAAGTATTTTGGGTCAGTGCCCAGCAGCTTATTTTGCTGAGTTGTTGTAGTTGAATTTTTGTTGTGCTCCTAGTGCTTTGTTGTTCTAGAAAGCTCAAGGATAGTCCTGTCGGGTTGTTTGTTATTTTTTAGTACAGTATTCTTACCACTTGAAATTAGTTTCCAATACACACAAAAATAGTAATCAGTTAATAGGAATTAAATTTAGTAGGCAAGAGTTTTGAAGTGCCTAAGTATGAATTCATTTTCTTAAATTCATCTTCTGGAATTACAGTTTTTTGCTTCAGTCATACCTGATTTGCCAAAACTGCTCCTTCAGACACCTACGTGGCCTTATGGGTGATTCCATGGGAGTTTTCTGACATGCTTCTGTTTGTTCTGACCACCTCCGTTACTGATAGAAGTTCTTCTGCGGTGCTTCTGGATGTATATGTATTTTTTTCTTGATGACTGTGATTCAGATGAGTTAGTATTAGAGTAACCTACAATGCTGCTTTGAGGACTGAAGTTTGCTGTTGTCAAATTCTATTTTGTTGTCTCAGAGTTCTGCCAGGGGTAAAAGCAAAACAGCAATCAGACTTTAGGGTCTAGCTCTTCGACAATCCTACCTTTGTCGGTATTTCCTCCTTAAAATTCCCTACTTTTCTGATAGACGTGGAAAACCAAGCCTGCAGAAGATTATTTTGAACGTAGTTGTCTCTGTGTCGCTTGAATAATGTCTATAAAACATAGGCACTTGACTTTTTAACAGTATGTTCCTCATTCAGTGCTGTCTGATTTCACTGTAGCTCTTGGAATAATTCATCCTTGCAAAGGCTCATCAGGACAGACACTGCACCTTTCAGCTGTCCTCTGAATAGAAGGATTATTAGCACGATTCAGACTGTCCTCAGGTCTGAGTGTATCTTTACTTGCTAATTGATAAGCCTTTGGCTCAGGGAGAATTTAATCTTTTGGGGTAAATATTTTGTGCTTACTTTCTAATGCCTGAACAGACAGCGTAGGCTTGGAAAGCACACATTGAAGCTGCTGATCTGGCCTCCCACAGCACAACCAACAATTAAAGCCCGCTGCATCTTCAGCTCTGTGAGGGTGAGGATGCCATCCTCCCCTCTCCTTCCTTGTGGGTGTCATCCTCTTGTGTCTCTACTTCCATAAAATACATGGGATTGGGTATCTGGGTGGGGGATGGCAGGTTGAGGCTTTATAACCTTTCTTTTGCCCTCAAAGCAGCTTCCCCTGCGTTTGTTTTGGATTGCTGCTGAGCTTTTTTTAGCACACAGGCTCGCTCTCCCTCTGAGAGCGGGGAGTACGGAGCAAAAGCTGTCCTTAACTATTGGCTGAATCCATCCAAGATCCAGCAGGCAAATGGGCTGGACCGAGGCTGCGTTTCAGGATGACACTTGAATTCATGTTCTTTCTTTTATTTTTTTTTTTTTTCCCCTTCAAAACAAAAATAACTGAATTCTTAGGCTCCGCACTCTGCAGCTGGTACAAATGTTTAACCAAACAAAAATTCCAAATCTGGCGTTTTACTGTAGGTTTTGCAGCTTTGTTTACAAATCCTTAACTCCTGGCTTGGGAACATTTTTTAGCGTGAAGAGATAGGAACGGTTTGGCTGCTTGTAAAAAAAATCAATGCGGTGCTTCGTTGGCTGCTGACAGGCAGCAATCGAAACGGTAACGGTGTTGGGAAACGCAGTTTTTCCCAAGTTGGGATGCACCCCTTCTTTTTGACCTTTTCTTTTGTCCGATCTGACACAGCCTGGGCAGCATGGCCGAGCTAATCCAGGAGGTTCAGAGCCAAAAAATGGGAAAGGAGACATCAACTTGTTAACGCTGAGTACGCTGATGCTGTCTGCACGCCCGTGGCTTGGGTTAAATCTGATAGCTGCGGAGAAGTTTTTCTTTTTATTCCAATTTTTTTTTTTTATTCCAAAAGCTTGTGGAAGTGTTTCTGGTTTAAATCTGCCTTTTTTTTTTAAGTCAGGAGACAGGTATTGATATGCCTGCAACCTTCCTTATTTTTTCTTTTGCATCGCATAGAAGCATCCCGGTTTTATCTCCGGATCCCTTACTCTTGATCCTCACTGAGCTGGGAGACTCTTATTGTGCCCAAAAGACAAATGAGCCATTGACCTACCATCTGGGAGATAAGAATTGGTAACAGCCATGGAGCAGGGGGCCTTGCTTTGTTGGGGGTTGATGATGTGATCGCAATAATGTGCTTGGTCATGGATTTTGGGGGAGGGGGTGCCAAACACATGGCACAGCCAGCACCTCCTTGGTCCAAGCTCCCAAGCACCATTACTGCAGGCTCCCCAGGGGGGTTCTCTGCTCCCCTCCCATCTGCTGGGAGTTTTGTGACAGTGACTGAGAGCCTGAGGGAAGAAAAATAAGCAAGATCTTGAAGTCGAGCTGTGAATTTGCTGGGAATGGGGTGGAGGGATTTCTGCTGATGGGGGATGCGGGAGGGAAAAAAAAAAAAAGGGGGCATCATGGAGGAAGTAGTGGACTGTGAGTAGAGCCTTTGTTCTTGATAGGGTTTTGAGTTTTTCTGATATTCTGAGGTTGAGTGCCATCCTGTGGCGCCCGTCTTGTACTGCTCAGGATCAGCATGCATGACACGGGGCTTGCTTGAGCCAGACTAAAAACCCTTCCTCCTGCCTAGCCACTGCTAGCACCGGCTGAAGGCTTTCAAATTAACTCATTGGACGTGTTGAACTGAAATACACACGACTTCAAAACACTCTGTGTAGAGTTCTTAATAAATAATTGTTCTGTTGGTTTTTAATGTGGGGAAAGGTCTTGTTTAGACACTCCTACTTTTTACTTGTAATGTGGTCGGTTAAAGCCCCTCCTAAATTGCAGTGTAAGCACTTTGCCAGAAAACTGCTTGTTTTTTGGTTTGTTTTTTTTTTGAGGAGAAGTAACATTTTTTAATTCAGATTAATATGAAACACCTTTCATTGTCTAATCAAATTTGCGGTCGATATAATCAGATCTTAATGTTTTATGGTCTAGATTAGCACTGATTTATTTAAGCCAAACCAAGAAATTCATGTTCCACAATTTAGCCTAACCCCCAAATGTGTGTAGCCCTCCTACGGTATTGCTCAGCTTAAGCACTTAGCTGGGCTCTTTTGTATGAAACTTGTGGAACCTCGCTGTTCTGGCCTTCTTACACACTTGAGAGAGAGGATGGTCCCTGCCTGAAGGTGTACTTTAGAACCCATTTTCTTGTGTCATCTTCCATTAACGGGATCACAGACTAGTTTGGGTGGGAAGGGACCTTTCAAGGTCATCCTTGTCCAACCCTTGCAGGGAGCAGGGACATCTGCAACTCGAGCAGGTTGCTCAGAGCCCCGGCCAACCTCACCTGCAATGGTGCCAGGG
>JAVSBS010022879.1:10589-23000 GCA_033124195.1 Coracias cyanogaster | reverse complement strand
TTAACTACTTTTTACATTATATATAGTGTAAAGTATACAGTATGTAGTATATGATTTATATATATATTAGATAGATAGATAGGTCCGTTTACCAATATGTGTATATATTTGTATATTATATATTATGTATTAGGTATTATGCTATTTATATATATGTATATATATTATATGTATATATGTGTAGATATTATTCACATGTATCTTATATATGCCTTTATATTTGTATTATATATGCATTTATATGTATATGATTCATGTATTTCCATTTATACGTATATGATACATGTATTTATATGTATATTTTATATGTATTTCTATTTATACGTATATTATTTATGTATTTATATGTATATTTTATATGTATTTCTATTTATATATATATTATTTATGTACTTATATGTATATTTTATACATATTTATCTTTATATGTATATTATTTATGTACTTATATGTATATTTTATATGTATTTATATTTATACGTCTATTATTTATCTATTTATATGTATATTATACATGTATTTATATGTATATTATACATGTATTTACATGTATATTATATAGTATCCCGATTACTTAAAATGGTGGTTACTTTAATCGCGATCTTTATTATTCTTATCCGTATTATGTTACTACTCGTTGTTTTTCCTATTTCTTATTTCGATTCTTCGGTTCCCATTTCTTATTTTTCTTAGCTTTGAAAGTTTTTTGTTGTTATTTATTAGCTGTTTCATTGCTATTATGATTCTTTTCATTATTCTATGATTTTTTTATTTTTTAATGACTGTATTATACTTACTAATCCAGCGGCCAGGTTCCTTCCCACCTTCAACCCACCCGTGGACAGCAGCCCAGCAGGTTCATCACCACCCCAAGGAAGCAGCCGGGCTTTGCAGCGCAGAGGGGCTGGGGACATCACCCAGGGGCCACCCCAAAACAAATCCCTGTGGAGATGCCCAAGCCCCGCAATGTGCAGGTGCTCCCACCCCCTCACCACAGCCCCAGCCCTGGGCTGGCACCCGATGGGTTGGGGGGGGGTCCGTGTGGCAGGATTCTGGGTGGAAGTTATCACTGGGAAGAGGTGTGGAGGTGGGAGCATCTCCTTTGATGGGGGCTCCATCAAGGAAATTTTGCTTGGGAATTCGAAGCCCTTCAGTGGCAATCTCGGAGAGTTAAAAATGTTGGATGGCCTTTTTTTTAAAAAATTTTACAGTGCGTTCTCCTCCTCGAGGGCTTGTATTTTTGTAATGTATAGATATATAACATAATAATATATTATATAAAAATATTTACTATTGTATGTAAAACAATAATATATAATAAAAACGTACAATACCATGTTATATATAAATACAACATCTTTTTGGCTGTCTCCTTACATGGAACCAAGGCGTGTGAAGTAAAAAAAGCACAATCCTTCCCTCTCCTACACAGGAAAAAAATACTCACAGGCAAAAAAAAAAAAAATTAATAATTAAAAAAAAAAAAATTACTCTGAGAGGGCTGGAAAAAGAGCCAGAGATTTGGGCTGTGGAAGGAAGATGGGGGAGAGCAGCGAGCTGGAGAAGGTGGGATGGAGTCAGACACCACGGTGCTCCCGGACCACCCTGCACAAAGTCCATCCTTTGGAAAGGGGAGGACGGGTTGGTTTGGTTGGTTTTCCCTCAAATTCTGGATATTTTCCCATGGAGGGCCACGAAAACTCAGTCCCTGCCTAAAACACAAGTCAGAAGACGGACGCAAATCCACGTGACACTCCAGGATGAGGAGTCTGGGCATCCCCCTTCCTCCTCAAAGCTCTATCCCCTCTTCAAAACCCACCACCCACCCCATCAAAGGAGCCCGAAAGCGAAACCCCGCCTGAATTCAAAACCCCAGTCACTTCAAATTACATCCACCTAGTAACTCTTGGCTTAAAGACTCCAAAATAACTGGAGCGGAAAGCTTCAGCTCCTAAAGAAATGCCCTGGTTTCCCAAGGCGGGAGCACCCAGCTGCTCCACGCGAGGTCAAGCGGCAAGAAGCATCATCACTATTTAGAAGGCGCTTTCACCGGGGCGGGCAAGACGGCACTGGATGCACCGAGAGGGTTTATTTTCCCTCCTCGAGTCGTGCTTGCATGAAAACACCCCTCCCTATAAATAGAGCTGGGACTGGTAAATAAGCTGCTGCTCCCGGCACCCACGGGGTGCTTAGCTCAGCGATTTTTCGAGACATCACGTCCTCCGATGCTGTTAGGAAGAGGTGCGGCGGCTCACTGAGAGCCATCACGCCAAGGTGCTGCCTTACCTACCTCATCACGGGAACCTGCAGGGATTTAAGGAATGCAGAGGGACGGGGAATCATAGTCATGGAATCAGAGAATCGTTTTGGTTGGAAGAGACCTTTAAGATTATGGAGTCCAGCCATTATCCTAACTCTACCAAGTCTACCACTACGCCATGTCCCTCAGCACCACATCTACACACCTTTAAAACCCCTCCAGGGATGGGGACTCCACCACTGCCCTGGGCAGCCTGGGCCAGGCCTTGAGAAGCCTTTCGGGGTTCTCAACCTAAACTTCCCTTGACACAGCTTGAGGCTATTTCCTCTTGTCTTATCACTTGTTACTCAAGAGAAGAAACTGATCCCACCTCACTCCAGCCTTCTTTCAGGGAGTTGTAGAGAGTGAGAAGGTCTCTCCTGAGCCTCCTTTTCCCCAGGAACCCTCAGGTCCCTCAGCCGCTCCTCACAAGACTTGTGCTCTAGACCCTGCACCAGCTTCGTTACCCTTCTCTGGACACGTTCCAGCCCCTCAATGTCCTTCTTGTATTGAGGTGTCCAAAGCTCACCCCAGGATTCAAGAGGTGGCCTCCCCAGTGCTGAGTCCAGGGGGACAATCCCTGCCCTTGTCCTGCTGGCCACACTAGTGCTGATCCAAGCCAGGATGCTCTTGGACTTCTTGGCCGCCTTGGCACAGTGCTGGCTCATATTTAGCCATAATGCCAGGGCTCCAAAGATGAAGGTCCTGGTGGTAGATAGGAGAAAAAAAATGATCCTGAGCATCTGAGGGATGGAGGTGGCAGGCTCAGAGGAGTAGGAGAGGGGAGTCTGGCAGAAAAGTGTGAAAAAACCCATTTCTGTGAGAATGGGACATCTGTCTCTTAAGCACTTTACAGGCTGTGAACTTCTCTGAAATACCAAAGTCAAACCCCCTCAATTCCCACTTTCGTTTCTCACTGAACTGGCAACCTGCCTGGAATGGTGGAATTAGGCTCTGGATACAGCCTAAAAATCACAATCCCAGACTACATTGCCCATCCCTTTTGGAAGAACCTACCAGCACCAAGGGGCCACCAGCCAGCCTCTCGTGGCACGCTTCCCCCAGCAGCAAAATGCAGCGATTGCTCTGGCAAGCCCCAACTCTGACTAAGCCATGATTCATCCTCCTCTTTTTTTCTTTTTATGATGTGGTTTTTTTTTTTTCTTCTCTAAAGGAAACTTGGAAGGAAAGGACAAGTCACATTCCTGCCTACATTCAGTGCAACACAGACCGTCTCCTTAGGAATGGGACAGGGTGCAGCGTGCGTGATGCCTGGTGGGATTCAAGTTGCGTGGTCCACCCCTGCACCCAGAAACTCTTTGCACGGTTAAAATTCAGAGGCATGGGCTAAAATTTGGAGCTGTGTACCGTTTAAATCTGAGAGCTGCGCATACATCACCATATAGATACAGCCACACGTGTGTGTGGTTAACAGCAGGGCAGCCTGACCTGCAGCAATTTCCAGCACTGCCTCAGTTTACCCATCTGAGACATGGGCACAAACAAATAGTTCTCCCTACCCCAGGAGGGAGGTTGCAAAAGTCCATCAGCAGTTGCCTAAATTCTTGTTAGTGCATGAATGACACCTTCTTTCAACAGTAGAAATTATTCCTCTGGGTTGACCGAGGGGTATTTATACACTTATTTGTAAAAAAAAAAAAAAAAAGAAAAAGAAAACAAGGCTAAACTTTGCCCTTCCAAAAAAAGTCAGTGGGATCTTGGAGGAGCCAAGAAAATCGTCTGCCAATGCTTTAGAGAAATCAGGGGCCTTCAAAAAAGGTCAGGGAGGAAACCAAGTGGTTGTCCCCTCCTCTGGATGCTGAGCTGTTTTCCCTGCTGACAGCACTTTCTTTGCAGGGACTTGAAGTTTGCAAAAGCTGCTGGAGGCTTCTGGAGAAGGGGGTTTTGCAAAGGTTGATAGAAAATGTTTGGGTTTGGAGAGGCAGCCAGAGTTCAGGTCCTTTGTGTCTGCACAATCGCCTCCCTCCCTCTCCCCCCTCGCAGGTATTTCAAGTACAAGAATAAATAAATGAGGAGCGAAGTGCGAACTGTTCCTACATCATCGGGATATCACCGCTCCCCCTCCTTATCTCACCCTCTCCCTTACCCTGCCTGAGCCCTGCTGCGAAACGGACCAAAATGAGCTCCTGCATCAGCCCCTCCAACCCATCAGGGTCTTTCTGCCCTGAAAAAGAGCTTTTCCTCTCCTTTTAATGAGAAGCTTTTTCCTTCCTCATTTCTTGTCTTTCACCCTCCCTGCCCTCTCAATCTCACTCCTTTTCCTCCTCAACAGCATCAAACCTGCAGCACCATCCCTGCTTCTGGCCAAAGAGGAACAGAAATCAGGCAAAACCGTTTCTTCATTATATTATTTCAAGGCAACGTTTCCTGCATTGATAGAATCATGTAATATTTGGGTTGGAAGGGACCTTTAAAGGTCATCTTCACTGAGCACGGACATCTGCAACTAGAGCAGGTTGCTCAGAGCCCTGGCCAACCTCACCTGCAATGGTTCCAGGAACGGGGCATCAACCACCTCTCTGGGCAACCTGGGCCCAGGGCTCACCACCCTCACAGCGAAGAATTTCTTCCTTAGATTTAGTCTAAATCAACCCTCCTTTAGTTAAAGCCATCACCCCTTGTCCTGTCACAACAGGCCCTGCTAAAAAGTCTATCCTCAGCTTTCTGACAGGCCCCCTTTCAGTCCTGAAAGGCCACCAGAAGGTCTCTGGAGCCTTCTCTTCTCCAGGCTGCACAAGCCCAACTCTCCCAGCCTGGCCTCCCAGCAGAGGCTTCCAGCCCTCCCATCATTGCTGGGGCCTCCTCTGGTCCCGCTCCAGCAGGTCCATGTCTTTGCAGGCTCTTTGTAGTCTTGAAAAGGTGTGATGGTGCTGTAGGGGATAGTCAGTTATTTGTATTTTACCCTAGAAGGCAGCAGTGAAATGTCAGGGTAGCTCCTAATTGTATCCGTCATGGCGTTATCACAGCAGGAGGAGTATAAAATAGTTTCTTATTAGTATGAGTTATTTTGTAAGTAGTCACATCCTTTGGAGAAAGTCATGAAAATAGTGGAGTTGGAGAAACGCATCAGGAAATGATCCACAATCCTGCAACTGCATTTTCTATATGTTGCTTCTGTGACTGTGAAGTTAAGTAGTTCTGGTAGAGCCCTGACAACTGAGATGTGGACAGCAGCTGGAGCACATGCCTTGAGTGGATAAGAGAGCACTGACCCGTGCTCTTCAGCTTTTCAGGGAATAATGAAGAAGAATTAGTTTTTTTGTGGTTCGCTGCTATGTTACAGGTGCTCAGTGGACTCTGTTTTGTTAGGGGAACGGGGAAACATGTAGTCTTCAATTGCCTTGATCAAATGGACTTAAAAATGTGATTTAGAGTGCCTTTTTATTTCATGCTATCATCAAACCCGCAGGAAGGAGGGAACAATGTTTGTGGCATGCATTTTAATCAACATTTAGATTTGTGCGAGTTCTTTCTGGAGTAAAACTTAACCTGTCTCTGTCTTTTCAGCCAGAAAAGCCATGTTTGTTAATTCAATAGCAAAACGATGCAATTTGTATTTTTTTTTTTCCCTTAAAGCTTGGCAAAATGCGGCTAACTATACCATGTAGGGCCCTGACTTGTTCACACCTCCAGTGTTTTGATGCCACTCTCTATATTCAAATGAATGAGAAGAAACCAACCTGGGTTTGCCCTGTCTGTGACAAGAAGGCTCCCTATGAACATCTCATTATCGATGGGTGAGTAAAACTGGAGGCAAAATGAAGGATATACCTTAATGCTCCCCACTTTAGCGTTCCTGTGCTGCACAGAACACAGTGCTCTGAAATCTTGCTTCTCTGCCTGTGACCTGGTTTAAATTACCACGTCGTGTAATTTTGCTGCTGTTGGTGAAGAATTACCAACCAGGTACCTCTTCATCCAGTCTTCTGGAAGAATTGTGGTCATCAAACACAGTTAATAATAAGAAAGGGATTCCTTCCAAGCCTGGGTAAATTTTGAGCTGTCCTGCCTCAAATGAGTGTGGTTTTGGTAGGGTTTTTTCAATATTCCATAGTGCTAGATCCCTAGATGAAAACAGCACAGGTTGTCTTCTCTTTTAATGCAGCAACTGCCCAAATCTGGTGTAGCTGATAGCAGACATTGCTATTAGATCAAATAAATGCTGCTGTCCCCCCAGCTGCGTGTACAATTCCACACTTGGGAAGTTGCTTTATATAGAAAATGACCTAGAGATGGATTCCGTGGGACTACTCACCTGCCAAACATTGAAATAAAGAAATCTAGTGTTGGTCTCTGTGTAGAAACACCCAAGTTTTGTATTCCTGGGGTTGCATTTTAATTCCTTAGACAGGAATCTTCTTTCCAAAGTATGATAAAGGAAAAGAACAAGTAGAGTCTTCTGAGAATACTCTCATAATGTTTTACTCAAGAAAAAAAAAACAACCCAACACAAAGAACCCCAACAAACAAAACTGCCAAAAGAAATGAAACCCCAAAAAGCACAGCTAAAAACTCTGAAATGAGCAGAGCCTCAAAAAACCACCTCGCAAGCGATTGACTCTTTTTTTTTTTATTGAGTCTATGCGTTGGTTTGGTGACCCGCCCGTGAAGCGGGAGATTGTTTGGGATCCTCTAAGGCCTTGCAAAAAGCTCTTGAAGAGACTCTCAGGGCTCACCCAGGCTGCTTTGAATTCACAGCCACTGAGATTTACAGGTCCTCTGCCTTGGATCAGAGAACTGTGGGCTTCCTTCTACCACGTTTCAACCTAAACCAGTAAGGACTAAGAGTAGTAATAATTAAAACACCGCATTTTCCTGATTTCTCCTCCTGTTGCCAGGTGTGGAGGTTGGGGATTCGTGATACAGCATCCCAAAGAGCAGGTTATTTCTATCAAATGCTTCAATCTGGGAAAGACTCGAACTTTCTCACTGATGAAAGCAGAGCTCCTTCCTACGTGAACAGTCTCGGTCAAAGGCTGGAATTCCCACTGGGAGTGATGTGGTGGCAGGATCCTGAAAATTTTAAGAGGTGCAGCTAGAAGAAGAGGCTCTACGTTTAGATCCCCATGCTCAGCTTTTGTTAGGAAGTTTCTGCTTATAAAGAAGTTTCAGGAAAATACTAGTGCGTAGCTATATGGACTCCTTGAAGATCTAGACTTCAGTTGAGGGGGAGATGATTTATTTTTTTAATGCTAGTTCACATCTCCCCTCATTTTGGGGAACAGAGTGGTGTGTCACGGGCTCTGCAGAATTCCAGGCTTTCAGTTCTTTTAAGTGAATGGGCAGACGTTTCTTGTAGGTAATATTTTAAATTTTTCACTGACTCCTTTTTTTTCACGGAAGCAGATGAGAGAAGGGTAGAACAGTGCAAGCTTTTCACTCCTTTTAAATGCTAATTCAACCTTAGACTGACTAATAAAGATATTGGAAGAAAAAAGAGTTAAGCTGGTTTTGAGGACTGATATTAAATGATTTTGATTGACAGGTTGTTCATGGAAATCCTGAAGTCTTGTACAGATTGTGATGAAATCCAGTTTAAGGAGGATGGATCATGGGCTCCTATGAGGTCGAAGAAGGAAGTGCAGGAAGTAACTGCATCTTACAACGGTGTTGATGGTAAGTCACGTTTTGGGATGTCAGACCATTAAACTGTTAAATACTGGTGTTCCTTTAACTTTTCAAAATGGGCTTTTATTTTGCATTTATGTCTGTAGCTTTTAATGATCATTTGGGAGAGAGATTACTTGAAAAACACCGGTCTGGGGCTGAGAGGGTTTTTAACTTGTTATCAACATTGTGTGATTTTGTCGTCTTTTATTCTAAGCTGTAAACTTTAATTCTGAAGGCATAGAATAAGCTGTGATGTCGTGATGGTTGTAGCGTTGTTGTAAGCTACAGCTTATAACGTTGACTTACTTTGTCTAGGATGCATAAGCTCCTCCTTGGAACATCAGGTGTCTTCTCACCAACAGTCAAGTAAAAATAAGAAGGTAGAAGTGATTGATTTAACCATTGATAGCTCATCGGATGAAGAGGAGGAAGAACCATCTGCAAAGAGAAGCTGTCCTTCCATATCTCCAGCGTCACCGTTAAATAATAAGGGGTGAGAATAAAACACACAGGCCGATGCAGAGAGAGCATGCTCACGATCAAGAGTAGTAATGAATTTCAGAAGAAAATGGATCTAGAAAGTTCTCTATTTAGATTATATCCTGGTTTAGTCGCTTACAGCAAATGGATTTGATCTCAGGTCACAAGGGCAGAGAAGGTTAGAATTACAACTTGAGTTAAGCGTGTCACATGATGCAGGTTTTCAATTATGTTTGTGCAAATGAGTATAAAATGACGCAAAAGGTTGTGGCCTAGAAGCGGGGCTGTTTTGCAAATCTGGAAATGTTTTTCTTCCATAGAGAAACAGAAACCCAGGAGATAGCGAGAGAGCAGGCAGAAGCATGGGTGTGGTGTGGGAGTGGGGGGGTTCCCGATGGTTGCTGGCAGTAGCACAGCGCTGAAGAATGCCAGAATAACCTGATTACACCCAGAGTCAAGCTGTCAATAGCAGCCTGTTTCCAGAAACATGCAGGGTTGAAAACTGAGGCTAAACCGAAGGGATCCCTTGTGAAAGTGATTACAACTCCAGTAAAGTAAATGAGTCGGTGATCACTTAAAACTCCTTGAGACCTTTTTGGCTGCCTTCCATCGCCAGTTACCTTGTAGAGTATAAGTGTCGTGCTGCTCTGCAAACTGTATACCTTTCGGATCGTCTTGTCCTGGATTAGGAGTATTGGTAGCGCAGCAGGGATCCCAGTACTGCTCAGAGCAAGAGGCGTTGTTCGAGATGGAGCTTTTCTTTTAATTTTACTAAGCTTCAACTGGCTTGGCCCGAATTAACTTTTCTGATAAAATGTCGCTGTGAGAAGAAAGCTTGGGGAGCATGTTGTGCTCAAGTCTCTTCCACCCCTTCCTCCAGCCCCTTTCCAGTCCCTCCAAGACTCGCTGAGGCTCTGCAGCTTTGTGATGCTCGGACATCTAGTAGGGGAGGAGTTGTTGCACGCCTGTCACAAAGTTCATAGCGCATTCTGAGGGGTTGACTATGTGCTAAATTTGAAAATAGACTTGCCCTGCATGGGACAGCAGCAGGAATCCTCAAAAGCTGTTCTTTTAAAGCCAAGGTTGTATTTTACGCTTGTAACGAGCCTTTGTTTCTTCCAGCATTTTAAATTTACCCCATCAAGCATCTCCCGTGTCAAGAACACCAAGCCTTCCTGCTGTTGACACCAGCTACATCAATACATCGCTTATCCAAGACTACAGGCATCCATTCCATATGACACCTATGCCTTACGACTTGCAAGGTGAGCTTCTGACTGTCCATCGGTGTCAGTACAGCTCTTCAAGCAATCATAATGATTGTAAAATTGTTTCAACGTCTAGCCATTTGACAGTCCAGAAGTGCAAAATATTGTTTTGCATCCACAGAGGATGAGATGGTATGGGGGAAAAAAAAAAAAAAAGAAAGTGTATGTTACTGTTGTTACTATCTTAAGGTTTTAAAAGGTTAAAAAGAAGACAGTTTATGTTAGTATCTTCAGATTTTAAAGGGTTAATGTTTTGCCAGCTCTGGTAGTGAAAAAAATCTCAAGTGTCATCAGTATTAGGTTGGTTTTACTTCAAAAGAAATGGTGGGAATATAGGGAGGTGCTTTTTGGTTTGAGAAGCTTATTTTGTTCTCTTTTCTTTGGCTCTTGACAGGTTTAGATTTCTTCCCTTTCCTGTCAGGAGACAATCAGGTAAGTCAAAGAAAATCGAGTCATATGGCAGATAGTCTTTTCTGAGAAGGACTTGCTGGCGTGGGTGTGAGGGCGGGGAAGGAGCAGATGTGTGGTGCAGGTGTAGATACAGGCAGGCTGCAGCTTTGCACACACTGAAACTGTGACCAGACATAAGCATTGTCTCGATCTGGGTGTAGGATAAGGCCTAACAAAAGATAAACATTTCAGTTGTCAAGTGTTAAGCTCAGTTGGCCACTGGTGGACTGTGGAATGACCCTCGGCCGTGGCTGAGGGTCCTCCAGCCACCTCCTTAGGTTTTCCTGGGGTCCAGCTTTAGCCTCCTGACCAGACTGGGTCCCACCACTGGGACTCCTGATGGTCCTTTGCACCATTCAGAGAGTCAGGAGCAGCTCTCTGGGGTTTCTGAGGCCAGTTCATACCAGGTTTGCCACCTTTCTGTAAGTGCTCCCTGAAACGGGCTGGTTGGTGCTGTCTCCTTGAGTTTTGGGAGCTAAGCAGGTCATTCTCAGAAGGAATCTGGGTTGGTAGGTCCTCCCACTTGATCACTTTTCCTCCTGCGCCTCCAAGAAAAGCAAGGGGCTGTGGTGGCTCAGCTGCCCTTTGTCCCTTCGTGTCTGTTCTGCAATCTCACGTAGCAGAATTGCACTAAATGAAGAGGAATATTTTAATATCGTAATTAAGACCTGTGCTGTGAAATCTGGATTCAGAAAAGCTGTCTGGATATTCAATAAAACATAGACAGGAGAATGATTCTGAAACAACCAGTGCAGAGATCTGACGCTGCACTGACCTGCCATAATTATACCAGCTCATAAACGCTGGGGAGCAAGGCTGAAGAAATAGCAGAAAGAAATCCCAAAAGCAAAATCACCCTGCAGAGAGACTGCATTTAAAATCTGATTCTTGAGAGCCAAAGTTCTTGCCTTTCAGGGGCTGCCCAGCAGAGAGCGTAGCTCGGGACAGCCCTTGCTGCCATCTGACGGGACTTGCGGCCTATTTCTAACTGCGTTTTTCACAGAAGTTGGCTTTCCTCCACCAGCAGCGATGATTAGCACATAGATTCCCCAGCTCTGCTTGGTCTGTGACTTGTGAGCGGAGGAGAGGGATGGCAAAAAGATTTCTTTGCATTTTGGGGGATTTTTTTGCACCAAGGAATTTTTTGAAGAGGTAAAAAGAGTGCTGCTTCTTACCGTTCCGTACTGGTTTGGGTGTTTTACGATCCTGTTGCCTTTCCTAGCGTTTGCTCTTACTAATACTAGCACTTCCAGTTTCTTTTGGCTTCAGAAATCAGGGGCTGCAGAGGTAAAAGTTCACTGCGTCGGCCCACTTACCGTACAGAAAGGTTGAGTAGACGAGCCACCGTGAAATCCAGAAGCTGTCAGAGCTTTAGCTTGCAGATACCTTCTTTTGTGCTGCTCTGAATCAAAACTCTGGTGTCTGAAAAGTAACTTGCAAATGTTGTTTTTCCCCCCCCAGCATTACAACACATCCCTTCTTGCCGCTGCAGCCGCGGCAGTTTCTGCATCAGATGATCAAGAACTCTTACACTCTCGTTTTTTCCCATACACTTCATCTCAGATGTTTCTCGATCAGCTAAATGCGGGAGGAAGCAGTTCTCTGCCAGCCACAAACGGTAGCAATAGCGGCAGTAACAGCAGTCTTGTTTCCTCCAACAGCCTGCGAGAGAATCATGGTCATCCAGTTGCAAGTAGGAGCAGCACGGACACGGCGTCTATCTTTGGTATCATACCAGACATTATTTCGTTGGACTGATTTTTTTCTGGAGTAAAATGAACTCGTCAGAGGAAATTCTTTGTGCTTGGTTTTACTTTATGTTAGAAACATAGACAAGTTTTGTTGGTTTGTTGTGTTTTTTTTTTTTTTTTCCTTTTTTAGGGGAAAAAAAAAATTATGTGTACAGAGAACAAAAGTATATTTTCAGTTTTACTTTTGTATATAAACCTAAGATGGCCTCAGTGGTGAAAATAAGAAAAAAAAAAACACAAAACAGAAGAAAAAAATTAACAAAAACAAGGAGCTTCAGTTCATTTTTACGGATGCTGAAGATTTTACACCTGTGCATTTGTCATGTGAGTTACTTTTTTTTTTTTCTTTTTTCCCCCCCCCCCGATTTGGACACAAACGGCATTATTTTCGTCACAGGAACATAAACAGGAAAGGAGCTGAACTTTTAAAGTTCAAACTTGTGAGAGGGTTTTGTCTCCTCTTGGAGACGTTCACCTTTGGTGGTGGAATCTCATTCCCCCATCCCATATTCAGTGCAGATTTGATTAAACC